>WWET01003675.1:5353-18664 GCA_011038615.1 Limnodynastes dumerilii | reverse complement strand
ATACTCACCCTCCGCTGGCTGTCCCGCGATGACATCTGAACTTTCTTCAGTCATCGCGGGCTTTCTTCGTGTGACCGGAAGGTCTGCACATGCGCAGTGTCTCTCTGCTGGGACTTTGTAAAAAAATGAAGTCCCAGCATGAGAAGCACTGCGCATGTGCAGGCTCTCCATGTCGGGACCAGCACCTGCGGGCAGACGCGTCTTCGGTCCGGTAAGTATTTAAGCTATTATATTGTTTTATTTAATTTCTGTTGTTTTTTTTATTGTTTTTTATTTTTCTAAAAAAAAATTTATTTCAATTTTTTAATGACAACGTTATTTACTTATATTCCAGCGGTCTACCCATACATATACCCCTTTTTCTCCCCCTAATAACAGCTATTAGGGGGAGAAAAAGGGGGTTTTATGGGGAGATTGCTGGAAGAGAATTCTAAACGCCAGTCTGAAATGGCGTTATTTTAACGCTCAGAGCAGAGTATAAAACTCCGCTCTGAGGGTTAGTAAATAGCCAGCCCCATTGAAAACAACGGGCTGGCGAGGGCAGGTGAAGTTTTACCGCATGGCCATGGCGGTGCAGCGGTTGTAAATAGCATAAAGTTCATTTTTGGAGTTATAACTTCGTAACTCCAAAAAAATGAACTTTTTAAAGCTTTAGTAAATAGAGCTGTATGTTCTTTCCAAATGACATCTTTGTACCAATAAAGAGAACAAAGGCTACAAAAGAACTTAAGTATGTGGGGGCAAAAATCCACATGGCCTACAAGCTGCATCCTGCATAACCACATAAACTAATTTTTCAGGCTTTAGCAGAATTGTTTTTTTACTTTTCAAATACGTCCATAAACCTGAAAAATCACATATTTACTTACCCAAGACCATTTAAGATAAACACTCAGTAATTTTAAAATATGCTTTCTGCAAAGAGTGCACATGGCTTCCTATAAGGCTGCAGGGAGGACTCTGCTCTGAACCATTACCAAATATCATGGCAATAGGAAGGTATTCCTCATCCACAGTCAGAGAGCAATGACTCCTATACACAGACTCATGGCAATCTTTTGAGCTCTGTAGATACCGCCATTTTGAAATGTTAAAGGAGATTATCCACCATGACCGGTGACCGGGTTTATAGAATCTTCTTCCTTAGAAGCTGGCGACTCTGTGTCTGAAAAGGGCACTTCTCCTGGAAGATATTTCCCATCCATAGGCTCTGACTGGTCAAAAACTTCCGATAGTGATGCCCTAGGTCTCTTGAAAGACATTTTCTTGAGGTCCTCCTTAGTAACAAAGGTTTCAGTCAAGGCGTTCTTCATCAGAGATATCCATTCCATCATTTGAGGTGAAGGTTGCTGTAATTGAGTTGCTGCACAATTTGAACAGGTTAAGCTGGTATGTCCATCCGGAAGTGCAGATTCACACAGAACCGACTTGCTTATTTTCATTTTTTTGTGTTTTTCTTGAGAAGCTGAGGGCAGCATCTCCTTGTTGACTTCAGACCTGTATATATAACAGGTTTGAGAACACAACCCCCCCCTCCAAAACCAGACTACTCTATTAAATAACCCCTGAAGGACTGGTGTGAGTTGCAGGCAGCCTGGTGTTTAAATGTTTATATGCCTTCATGTCTAGTTGGCATTCTGTTATCTTCTGTTCTGTAGAAAAAGACTACCATCGCTGTAGTGATGGAGAAAAAACAACGATAAAGATATCAATTAAGAAAATATATATTCAAAATAAATAGTAAAAAATGTATCTCTAGAAATTAATCTAATCAAGCCTTCTTAAAAACAAACAATTTATTGCAATTCACAGTCTGGTACCAGACAAAAATTAAAAACAAAAAACAATATAATGTAACTACTACAATAAAATAATTAATTGAATTGGACCAGAATGTATAAAAACACCCTAAACCACAACTATGGCAATATTAGATATAGTGGATCCCCTTATATAAAGAATAGCAATGGAGATCCTGATGATAGCTAGTGCATGGGTGGGATAGCAATATGTCCTGATGGTGGTGGCAAATATCATGCACTCTCACTCTCCAATCAACGATAATAAAATATTTTAGTAGCAAAGTCCCTTTTTTTGGTGCCGTGATGGAAAAAGGCAGTCTTTCTATGTATGGGACAGAAATAAACATATAAAGCTATGAAAAAAATCTCAGTCCACTTCGCTTATGAGAGTATAGGAGGGAGCCTTCCTGGCATGTAAATAGTCCAAGCTCAGATGTTAGATGCCGTTAATAAATGCACATATAGTGCTTGACAGACTTCTCACAGTGATGATACAACAATAGAGAGACTCAGATGGTAAAACTTCCAAAAAGGGACAGAGCTGCGATACTTATCCCCCCGGGACAACACAGCGTCTCCTCCAAGGCAGATTCGGTCTCTCTGCGTTGATGACTGGATTAAATGACGGCTCAGGCTCCGGCTCTTCTCTTAGTGTGACTGCAGCAGGCCGGAACGCTGCAGCACCCAACAAATCTACACAGCGTAGTGGAAACTGCCAATAGTTGGAGTCCGTGGTGTAAAGGTAAGTTACTCTCTCCTGACGTGTTTCATCTATAAGATTTCTTCAGGATAGGTGAGTATGACCGCACGTGTTTCTAGCGGTCCCTTATATTACACGTACACTTCATTAATTAGTAGACAGGTGTGTGTACACGGTCTCTTAGCAAATTTCATCAGCGGATCATTGGATGTTTAAACAGAGCTGATTTCCATAAGCACCAGTCTTTCCATATCTATTTAAATGAAGGTAAAGAATATACAGCACAAAAATTACAATAACAACAAACAATACAGTTTCAACAAGGAGGCTTGAAAAGACATTAAGATGCGGACCTAATTCGGTCATATAAATTACATAGTAATTATGTTAATTTTGCATATGTATTTATCATTTTTATTGAGATGCCTAAATTTTTTACAAGGTTATTAGATGAACATTTTAACTTAAGTAAATTGTATAAATTTGACTAATAAATGAATCTGGGGATCCTGTTTATATTTGTTTATGGAGATGCACATGCATGTGTTTTTACACATGCATATTCACCTTGAGTGTCTGGAAAACTTTTTGAAGTGATTGGGATATGGGAATGGTTGTGGAGCGGGTTTTGATGGATACCCATTTCAGTAGAATGAGTTCTATACGGCAGGTGAGGTAAATAATCCTCCAAACTGTGGGTTTACATATTTATTGCTGACTTAGCTTTTCTGGGTGACTCTATTGTCAGTAACTATGTAATTAATAAAATAGCTACATGGGGTTGAAGATGGAAAGAATAGGGAAATAATATGGTAATAACAAAATAGACATATGAGGTTGAAGGTATGTTTATTTGAGATTGACCCAAATCTATTCTCTATATGCCTTCTTATACCTTTTGAGCTACCTAATTGCACTGATCTAGGATTGGTACCTTACCATTTATATCTTAGAAAAATGGTATGATTTATTATATTGTTGCTCTATATATATATAAAAATTCTGCAAAGAAAAATTGAGTAGAATGATATCTGACAATATTAATAACTGGTAATTGAAGATGGCAACCAATTGATCTGAACAATGGCGACATTAAATATTTGAATAAGGGTGTGGAAAAGATAGTGACAGACGGATTTGATATTTGACCCCTCAAAGCTGTGTAGGCCATCCAGAGGGAAATTTATCTAATATCTGTGTGGAACTGTGAATCTTGCTGGGACTAATTTAATTAGATCTAGGGAGTGTTTATGAACATTAAACTGTATAGAAATTTACTTTTTGATTGTATCTATTATATACTGATGTTTATTTTATTTTATTTTTGTTTGTTCATTTATTTATTTTATTTATTATTATTTTTAAACTTTATTTTTATTTATATGTATTTTCATGATCATTTTTTATGAATTATTTTTTATTATATATCTTTTTTTATATATATATTTTTTTATATATATTTTTTATTTTTTTACTTTTATTATTTAATAATTTTATTCATTAATAAGATATATATTTTTTTTAATTACAAATATTTTGTGTTATTTGGTCACGCTCTTAACAAGCTTGCAAAAATATATATATAAGCTTGCTTGTATGGTTCTGCGAGAATTATAAGTGCACTGTGCACCGATATTGGTAATTTATGTACATATATTGAGAATCTGTGTCTGTATATTAACTATAAGTTAACTAAGTCCATATAAATCTATATAAATCTTCCATTTGTGGTCCTAGTTTAAGCCTCTCGTCGATCGTAGATGTATAAGTAGAAATGCAAAATTAACATAATTACTATGTCATTTATATGACCGATTTAGGTTCGTATCTTAATGTCTTTTCAAACCTTCTTGTTGAAACTGTATTGTTTGTTGTAATTGTAATTTTTGTACTCTATATATATTTTTTACCCTCATTTAAATAGATATAGAAAGACTGGTGCTTATGGAAATCAGCTCTGTTCAAACATACAACGATCCGCTGATGAAATTTACTAAGAGACTGTGTACACACACCTGTTTACTAATTAATGAAGTGTACGTGTAATATAAGGGACCGCTAGAAACACGTGCGGTCATACTCACCTATCCTCTGAAGAAATCTTATAGATGAAACGCGTCAGCAGAGAGTAACTTACCTTTACACCACGGACTCCAACTATTGGCAGTTTCCACTACGCTGTGTAGATTTGTTGGGTGCTGCAGCGTTCCGGCCTGCTGCAGTCACACTAAGAGAAGAGCCGGAGCCTGAGCCGTCATTTAATCCAGTCATCAACGCAGAGAGACCGAATCTGCCTTGGAGGAGACGCTGTGTTGTCCCGGGGGGATAAGTATCGCAGCTCTGTCCCTTTTTGGAAGTTTTACCATCTGAGTCTCTCTATTGTTGTATCATCACTGTGAAAAGTCTGTCAAGCACTATATGTGCATTTATTACGGCATCTAACATCGGAGCTTGGACTATTTACATGCTAGGAAGGCTCCCTCCTATATTCTCATAAGCGAAGTGGACTGAGATTTTTTTTCATAGCTATATATGTTTATCTCTGTCCCATATAAAGACTGCCTTTTTCCATCACGGCACCAAATAAAGGGACTTTGCTACTAAAATATTTAATTACCGTTGATTGGAGAGCGAGAGTGCACGATACTTGCTACCACCATCAAGATATATTGCTATCTCACTCGTGCACTAGCTACCATCAGGATCTCCATTGCTATTCTTTATATAAGTGGATCCACTATATCTGATATTGCCATAGTTGTGGTTTAGGGTGTTTTTATACACTCTGGTCCAATTTAATTATTTTATTGTAGTAGTTACATTATATTGTTTTTTGTTTTGTTTTTAATTTTCGTCTGGTACCAGACTGTGAATTGCAATAAATTGTTTGTTTTTAAGAAGGCTTGATTAGATTAATTTCTAGCGATACAGGGTATTATACCTGATAATGGGGTTTCCTTGACTCCTCCATGGCAGCACTTACATCTGGGTATATCCCATGCACCGACTGGAGCCAGGACAGGAAATTAAGAAGACCCGGCCCTATATAGGGACCTCCCCTTCTTCCTACCGGTGTCTTTGACTCCCATAGCTGACCTATCTGGGACTAATTTAATTAGATCTAGGGAGTGTTTATGAACATTAAACTGTATAGAAATTTACTTTTTGATTGTATCTATTATATACTGATGTTTATTTTATTTTATTTTTGTTTGTTCATTTATTTATTATATTTTTTTTATTATTTAATAATTTTATTAATTAATAAGTTATATACATATTTTTAATTACAAATATTTTGTGTTATTTGGTCACACTCTTAACAAACTTGCAAAAGTATATATATTAGCTTGCTCGTATGGATTTGTGAGAATTATAAGTGCACTGTACACCAATATTGGTAATTTATGTGCATATATTGAGAATTTGTGTCTGTATATCAACTATAAGTTATATATAATTATATATATAACTATAAGTCAACTAAGTCCATATAAATCTATATGTCTTCCATTTGTGGTCCTAGTTTAGGTCTCTCGTCGATCGTAGATTTATAAATACAAATGCAAAATTAACATAATTACTGTGTCATTTATATGGACGATTTAGGTCCGCATCTTAATGTCTTTTCAAGCCTTCTTGTTGAAACTGTATCGTTTGTTGTTATTGTAATTTTCGTGCTGTATAGTCTTTACCTTCATTTAAATAGATATGGAAAGACTGGTGCTTATGGAAATCAGCTCTGTTTAAACATCCAATGATCCGCTGATGAAATTTGCTAAGAGACCGTGTACACACACCTGTCTACTAATTAATGAAGTGTACGTGTAATATAAGGGACCGCTAGAAACACGTGCGGTCATACTCACCTATCCTCTGAAGAAATCTTATAGATGAAACGCGTCAGCAGAGAGTAACTTACCTTTACACCACGGACTCCAACTATTGGCAGTTTCCACTACGCTGTGTAGATTTGTTGGGTGCTGCAGCGTTCCGGCCTGCTGCAGTCACACTAAGAGAAGAGCCGGAGCCTGAGCCGTCATTTAATCCAGTCATCAATGCAGAGAGACCGAATCTGCCTTGGAGGAGACGCTGTGTTGTCCCGGGGGGATAAGTATCGCAGCTCTGTCCCTCTTTGAAAGTTTTACCATCTGAGTCTCTCTATTGTTGTATCATCACTGTGAGAAGTCTGTCAAGCACTATATGTGCATTTATTACGGCATCTAACATCGGAGCTTGGACTATTTACATGCTAAGAAGGCTCCCTCCTATATTCTCATAAGCGACGTAAACTGAGATTTTTTTCATAGCTATATATGTTTATCTCTGTCCCATATAAAGACTGCCTTTTTCCATCACGGCACCAAATGAAGGGACTTTGCTACTAAAATATTTAATTACCTTTGATTGGAGAGCGAGAGTGCATGATACTTGCTACCACCATCAAGATATATTGCTATCTCACTCGTGCACTAGCTACCATCAGAATCTCCATTGCTATTCTTTATATAAGTGGATCCACTATATCTGATCTTGCCATAAGTGTGGTTTAGGGTGTTTTTATACATTCTGGTCCAATTTAATTATTTTATTGTAGTAGTTACATTGTATTGTTTTTTGTTTTTAATTTTCGTCTGGTACCAGACTGTGAATTACAATAAATTGTTTGTTTTTTAAGAAGGCTTGATTAGATTAATTTCTAGTGATATATTTTTCACTATTTATTTTGAATATATATTTTCTTCATTGATATCTTTATTGTTGTTTTTTCTCCATCACTACGGCGCTGGTAGTCTTTTTCTATTTTTGTTCTTTATTAGGAAATCACTATCCCTTATACCAGCTGCGTTTGGTGGGTAAATTACAATTGGAGTGTCTATTGAGATTCACTGAGCGCTTAGATTGGACTTGTCTACTAGTTCTGTTTTTTGGGGGGTAGGGACCTCCCCTTCCTCCTACCGGTGTCTTCTGACTCCCATAGCTGACCTATAGGAAACCTAAGAAACAAAAAAATAAAAAACACAATTAATGTGGAGGGAAGTAAGTGCTGCCATGGAGGAGTCAAGGAAACCCCATTATCAGGTATAATACCCTGTTTCCTTATCCTCCTCCCTGGCAGCACTTACATCTGGGTCATACCAAAGCAGTATAACCGCAGAGGGAGGGAAAATAAGTATACCAACCTTACTCGTTTAATTATAATTTTTTATTTTTTTTATTTTGCTGCACTTAAAACCTTTTGTCCAAACTTTGTGTCTGAGGACGTCAATAGATCAGGTCTATAATGTCTGGAAAAAGTATTGGTGGATGACCATCCAGCCGCTTCACATACATCTTGAAGAGATACTTCTCCCTTCTCTGCCCAGGAGGCCGCTACTGCACGGGTAGAATGTGCTTTTATTCCTGCCGGTACTGGCATACCCCTTATTTTGTAACATTCTGAAATACAAGATTTTATCCATCTTGATAGAGATGCTTTAGATGCCGGACCTCCCTTATTTTTTCCCTCTGTCAACACAAATAACTGCTTTGTGGTTCGGAGGCTTGCAGTTCAACTTAAATATATTTGGAGTGCTCTGACCACATCCAGATAGTGGAACTGGACTTCTTCCTCTGTAGATGGCTCTGGAAAAAAAGAAGGTAAGAACTTCTTGGTTAATATGGAACCTTGAGACTACTTTAGGTAGAAATTGTGGATTTGTTCTTAGGACGACTGTCTGGAAAAAAAGGTCATATAAGGTTCTTCAATCCATAAACTTTGAAGTTCTGATATTCTGGCAGAAGTAATAGCAATCAGGAAGGCTACCTTCCATGTCATGAATTTTAAAGAGACCTCCTGTAAAGGCTGGAATGGAGACTTGGTTAAGGCCTGAAGGACTAAATTTAGATCCCACTTGGAAACTGGATACTTCAAAGTGGGTCTGATCCCGATGGCCACTTGAATGAACCTTCTGATATATTTGTCTGCTGCCAAATCTCTATTCAACATAATACTTAAAGCCGAAATCTGGACACGAATAGAACTAACTGACAAATTCCTTTCAAGCCCTTGTTGGAAGAATTCTAGTAGATTACTTATAGTAGGATTTTGTGGAGAAACCTAATATGCTTGAAACCATTTTTGGAAAATGTCCCATACTCTGTAATAGACCTTGTTGGTAGAAGGTTTGCGTGCTTTCATTAAGGTGGTAATAACTTTACGAGAAAAACCCTGCTTACTCAAATGGGTCCTTTCAGTAGCCAGGCCGTCAATCTCAAAGTCTGTGGGGATGGATGAGTAAATCTCCTGTGTCAACATATTGTCTGAAATGGGCAATGTCCAAGGCTCTTCTACTACAAGCTGAAGTAGTAGGGGAAACCAGCTCCTGCGTGGCCAATATGGAAGAATGGCTATGACCATAATGTTTTCCTTGGCCACTCTCCACAGTGTCTGGGCGATGACGGGAAATGGTGGGAACACATATGCCAGGACTACTCCCCAAGGTGCTGTAAGGGCGTCTGTGGCTAGGGCTTGTGGATTTCTGTGTCTCGAAATGAACCCTTTTACTTTTGTGTTGTGACTGTTTGCCATTAGATCCAATTGCGGATGTCCCCATCTTGTTGTTATTTGCCTGAACAACTCCTGGTTCAGTTCCCATTCGCTTGGGTCTACTTGGGTTCTGCTGAGGAAATCTGCTGATGCATTGTCTGTTCCTGCTATATAGATTGCTGATATGCTGAGAAGTGTTGTTTCCGCCCAATTCAGGAACGATCTTGTTTCTTTCATGAGAGCCCTGCTTTTCGTTCCGCCCTGATGATTCAGATAGGCTACTAGCGCTCTGTTGTCTGATTGTACCAGAAGATGTTTTCCCTGGATAATATGTAGAAAATGTTCGCATGCACGGATCACCGCCCTCATTTCCAGTATATTTGAAGGAACGGACTCTGTATCTTCCTCCCAGGTACCTTGGATCCAGTGAAATTCGCACACTGCGTCCCATCCTGTACCACTGGCGTCTGTAGTTAGTATAACCGAAGGCTGTTGCTGCAGGAATCTGCCTGTAGTAAGGTTCCCTTGGTCGGACCACCAGAAGACATCTCTCCTTGTTTCTGGAGAAAGAGGTATCAACTGCAGCTGGTTCCATGGATCTTTGTCCCATGTCCTGAGGAAGGAAAGCTGAAAATTGCGCGTGTGAAAACGTGCCCATGTAATAGTCTCTATAGAAGATGACATCAATCCTAAAATTCTCATGCATTCTTCTGCGGTGACCCATGGCTTACCTCTCAACTGTCTGATGTGATAGATTACATTTTCTACCTTGTCTTGTGGTAGAAAAATCTTTCCTATCTTGGTGTCTATATTGACCCCCAGGTACCTTAATTACTGACTTGGTGATAATTGACTTTTTTGAAAGTTCAACACCCATCCAAATTCCTGTAAACAATCTATTACTCTCTGTGTATGTGATTTACAGACCTGATAGGAATATGCAGCAATAAGAATGTCATCTAAATATGGCCACAAAAAAATACCTTCCTGTCTTAACAAAGCAATAATAGGAGCCAGTATCTTTGTGAAGGTCCTTGGAGATGTTGATAGTCCAAAAGGGAGCGCTGTGAACTGGTAGTGTTGCCCCAGGATGAAGAACCTTAGAAACTTCTGATGACTGGAAAATATGGGTACATGTAAATAAGCGTCCTTGAGGTCAATGGATGTTAGGTACATGTCTGGCTGTAAGGAAGTTATTATGTTAGGTACATATCTGGCTGTAAGGAAGTTATTATAGACTTTAAAGATTCCATCTTAAATTTCCTTACACACAAATTTTGATTTAACTCTCTCAAGTCCAAGATGGTCCGAAAACCCCCTGAATTTTTCTTTACAATAAACAGTCTTGAGTAACAGCCCTGAAATCACTGTTCTCTAGGAACCTTGATTATTACCTGCTGACGTAACAAAAGAGAGATGCTGTCTTTAAGAGCCCTCTTCTTTTCCTTATTAATCGGGCATGATGATGCATGAAAAAACTGGACAAAATCTTTGTTAAAGAACTCTAAAACGTAACTGTCTTGTACAATACTTAGTACCCACCTGTCCGTTACAAAAGACCTCCATTGACGAATAAAGTAACGGAGTCTTCCTCCGACCTTGATGGAGTTGGTCGGGTCGCTGTAACTGGCGTCATTGGGGAAATGGCCAACTAGGCCTCCCGTCTCTTCCCCTTTGGCTTCGAAAAGTTGATCCTGTAATGCCAGGTTGTAGTTTCCTGGACGATACAACTTTGCCTCTTTGTACTCTTGCTGTGGTGGTCTGAACTGCCTATAGGCATATGATCTCTTGGGGACCTTATCTTGGGGCAACCAGTTCGATTTTCCCCCCCGAAGTCTTAGTGATGATCTCTTCTAGTCTCTCACCAAATAAGTAATCACCCAAAAAAGATTGATTGTCCGCCAGCCACAGACGTAACCAAAGGGCTCTTCTGGCCACTGTTGTAGTCACTATGGACCTTGCATTTAATCTAACTGTATCTAAGTCTCACTGAGGAACTCTATTGCCAGCTGTATATCCTGAACTATCTTTGATAACTCACCTCTTTACACTCACCTTTTTATACAGTCAGACATACTTCTCTCTAGGTCATTACTCTATGAACGGATTACACGTGAAGTAACTGCTGATGCAATTGCAGGCCTAAATGCTGCCCCCGCTGTACAGTGCAATTTTTTAAGACTGACTTCGACCTTTTGGTCCATCGGATCTTTAAATGAATTTGCATCTTCCAAGGGAAGAGTGGTTTTTTTTTTAGAGATCCTTGATACCGCAGCGTCCACTCTTGGGGGGTTCATCCCATCTAAGTGTTTGCTCCTGACTGAAAGGATACATACGGTTGATTCTGTTAAATGATATGGATTTTTTATCTGGATGTTTCCACTCTTCAGATATCACATTTTTAATAAATTGAGACACAGGGAAGAATCTTTTAGTCTTCTTAGACTCCTGAAACAAAAGTTCCTGTAAAACCACATCTTGTTTTTCCCCCTGTAGATCTAACACTTTATAAATACGTTTAAGCAGATTTTCTACTAAATCAACACTAAACGGCAGCTCTTCTCTGGATGATACAGATTCAGCTGAATCTAAAGAATATTGTGAAATATATCTTCCCTCTTCTGGTTCTGAGTCTTCAGACCTTACCGAGAGGGCTGACCGTGATCTTTTAAGCGTAAAAGCAGACAGGTCCTCTTTAGTAACAAACGTGCCCTTCATAAGCTCAAAAAATTGCAGCATCTGTGGTGACGGTTGTTGCTGGTGGGACAGACTACAATCTTGACACAAAGAATTTGTATTTCCATCAGGTAAGGTAGCATCACATGAAGTACATTTAACGCTTTTAGTCTCTCTCTGTGGTTCTTTAGCCTCTCCACTGGGCTTTCTGCTAGCCTCAGATCTAAATAAATAACAATAATAAACAATGATGATAAAATAATAATCCCTAAACTAACCTAACTACACTAACCCTAACTAAAACTGCAATATATAAAAAAATATATAAAAAATCCTACACTGCTTACCCCGAATATTTCTTGTTCCGTGGCCGTTTGTCCTCCATGATGAGCGTTCAACACTGCTGCAGGCACAGACAGAGCGTAAGCTCCTAAGTCCTCTGGCACATACCAGATACCGGGGATGTTCTTTCTATGTGCTGTTTTAAATGTTGTCTTGGCGCAAAATATGGCCGCCGCCATAGCCCTGCATGTCACGTCGTGTCGCTTCCGTAGCGCCTAGTGGAAGTGACGCACCCGGAAGTACTAAGATACCCGCCGCTCTGAGACACTAACTTGCGGCGGCCAGGAGGAAAAATTGCCTGACAAAGATGTCAGGGAACTGAACGGCCGGTCACCCATCTGTTTCCCCCGCTAGACCCCGAGGACTGGACCGGGGAGCGCAGACACCAGTCTGGGAGCGGTAAACACCGAAAGCGAGGTAAGCAAAAAAACTTAGGAAAAATAAAAAAAACTAGTCCTGACTCTAGCTAGGCACAGGAAAAAGAAGACACCGGTAGGAGGAAGGGGAGGTCCCTATATAGGGCCGGGTCTTCTTAATTTCCTGTCCTGGCTCCAGTCAGTATACCCAGATGTAAGTGCTGCCAGGGAGGAGGATAAGGAAATATTTTTCACTATTTATTTTGAATATATATTTTCTTCATTGATATCTTTTTTTTTTTTAAATATCTTTATTATGCACATTGTACTTTAAATAACAAAACATTTAGTACATGGAATAAAACAGAAATGCTCGCAACAATATGTGGAATTAAGAAATATGACCGACATAAAACAGAAATGCTCGCAACAATATGTGGAATTAAGAAATATGACCGACACATCGAACAAACATTGTTGTTTTTTCTCCATCACTACAGCGCTGGTAGTCTTTTTCTATTTAAGTCCTAGCTGACCACTAGCCCGAAACACCCTGACCTCCTGGTCTGTGAACGTCTATCTTCCATGCTGCAAAGGGATCCTCAGAGAGAACTGCAAACTGCACCATGAACAGAGAGTAACATGTCACTGAATGAAGCATCCTGGCTGATTAAATAGACTGTGCAGAAATCCAGAAACTGGGGAAAGAATAATTTTTTTCCCCGCCAACTGTGCTGCCGGAGAAAAACGGCCACAACAAGGTAGCCGCTCCCATGCTGAGCAGTCCTCTACTGTCCCGACGCACCAATGACATCACTTCCGGTGTACCGGAATAAGAATAGTGCCGACAGTCGCACCGTCCTCTATGGAGAGCGGTGCTGAGAACTGCACTAAGCCAGTCTCGCC
>WWET01003674.1:145959-161658 GCA_011038615.1 Limnodynastes dumerilii | reverse complement strand
CTGCGCCACAAACCCCCCACCCCGCTTAGAAGGGTTCCGCACAATTTCACCCCAGTCGTCGGCCTATCATATTCCAGCTGGGGATAGCAGGCATAGGGGAGCGCCTCTCTGGCTTGGTGTCCCCCTGCCACGCTTACCGGGTTCAGTAACTGCAGGAAACTGCAGTTACTGTTAGTCCTGGCTGACAGTGTCTGTTCTCAGACAGTCTGTACAGACTTTCTGCTGCTAGGAAATAGCGCAGCATTTCTGGAAATTCTGTACAGCTAATTGGAGGACAGACACTGTCAGAGGGACTGAAAGCTGGAGCCTCTGGCTAGACAGCAAGCTTAAATCAGGCCCTGGGCAGAACACTGCTTTCTAATTTGATTTTATAGTATATCCAGAAGATGAATACTTGGGACGTCTTCAAGAAATTATTTTGGTCCTGCTCCGGGACGCTGGAATCTGGTAAAGGAGTACGCCTCTGCAGCCTGCTATTTTATGTATATGCATACAACCAAGATATATATCTGGTACGCTCTATTCATGTTTTAGCAGTTGCATTTTAATAAACGTTACTACACCATACAGCGCCCCCTTCCTTCTCTTCCTTCTGCAGATTTTCTTGGCCGGATACAAAGAACCGGTTTCTATAATAAGGGGAAGACGCGGTCTGTTCCTGGATATGGTGTTGGAAAATATTGGACATTTGAATGAAAGTGGACTTATTGGGACTGTACATGTACTGTACTTACAACACATAGAATTGCTGATATCCGGGACTGAGTGACTGAGTGAGTGCATGTGTGCGTGCGTGCGCGTGTGCGTGCGTGTGTGTATGTGTGTGTGTGTGTGCGTGTGTGTTGCTTGACAGGAGCCATGGGTTCAAACTTCTGATTTCCTTGTGACCACTTCAGACCTAAAGCTGGACCATACACTAGAGCGATTATCGGCCCTATCACCCAATTATCGGGTAATTGGGCAAAAAAGTCGCTCTAGCGTATGGTCCAGATAAATTTTTGAAACGCCAAATAAACACACCAGAAACGCTCTGGTGCGATTATTTGATCTTTCAGCATGTTTAATTTAAATCGGAAGGAAGCTCCCGATATTTTAAGGGAGCCAATCAACAATCTGAATGGCTCCCTATTCTTCAGAGCTGCTGCTGCTTTATATCTGTGTACAAAGCTGCTCTGACAGTTCTGAAGGTATACTTTACAGCTGTCAGAGCAGCATAGTGCATAGATACACAGCAGCAGCTATCGCAGAGAGTAAATAGTATGAATATCAGGGTCAGTCGCGCTAGTGACACTGCTGCCAGACCAAAATACTAAAAGAGGATCCTACACCCTCTGAAAAGGAAATAAAAAAGAATGAAGTATAGTATTTCGGTTAGGTGCTGTGTATACCCAAAAAAAAAAAAAAAAACATTTTAAATTATATGCTAAATAAAAAGCAGGTGTAAAATCTACTAATTCTTCCTAGGAAGAATTAGAAAAGACTATCAACATAAACGGAATGTCTTTAAGATACAGTACTCTGAAGGACTTCTTGTCTCCTTAGTAGATTTTACACCTGCTTTTTATTTAACATATAATTTTATTTTTTTTGGATATACACAGCGCCTAACCGAAATACTATACTTCATTCTTATTTATTGCAGGGAGTAGTACAGACAGGGATCTGCCGAATCCGCGCTGTGTGAAGCGTGGCTTCGGCTGATTCTTATCTGTATTAGTGCATGCAATAGCCGCTGCTGTATATCTAGGTACTATGCTGCTCTGACAGCTGTAAAGTATACCTTCAAAGCTTTCAGAGCAGCTTTGTACATAGATATACAGCAGCAGTAACCCTGTCCCCCCCCCTCCCCCCTTCTGCTAGGATTATCGGTGTCAGCAGAGGAGGTATATGGTGCAGATAAAGGGACATTTCCCTAGCGGGTAATCATCCCGTTTATCGGCCCACCTCCTGCTGGGACTAATAATCTTACCAGTGTATGGTCAGCTTTAGCCTACAATCTAGGATGCCACACACAGCATTCCACAGCCAATTACAAATCGCTACATAAATAAGTAAAACATAGAAACAAAGAATGAGGTGGCAGATAACAGCCACTTGGTCCATCCAGCCTTCCAAATTTTTAAACCATACTGACCACAGACCCTACTTGACCCTTAATGTCACAAGTAAATAGATGGATGGAAAATAGCTACAGCAAAACACACCAGAGCAGGAGTCAGACAAGATGGGGAAAATGCGCACACACACCTACGCCCACACACTAAAGCCAGGGAAAAACAGGAGAAACATGAGGTACAAGAATCAGGCAGGAGAGAGCACAGGGAACAGGCAAAAAAGAAAAAAGCAAGGAGTCCAAACAGTACTCAAATAAATATCCACAGATTATTAACAGGAAAATGCAGGAGACCTGGAGCTATAACCGAAAATGAGGTATCCAATCGCCAAAGACCTATCCAATCAGCTGCCAACAAGAAGTTCCACCTCCTCCCTGATTGGGAGGTGCACTGGCTGCTAGAAAATAGCCAGGACACACTTTCTACAGACATCCAGCTAACAAAACAGGAAGGAGGAAGTGGTCGGCAAAGGTTAACACTTACACGCAGCCATCAGGACGTGGGATAATGGGACTACAGTCCTCCATCTGAAAATAGGTCCCTACACACTGCATATCTCCAGGATGAATGTCAGGGATTGACATTCTACTCCAAAGCATACTATAGAGTGTGGGCCCTTGATAACTTTCAACCCCAAGCCCACAGGGCCCTCAATCTGGCTCTGGCCACCATGCTGCTTGTGACGGCATGTAACACAACCTAGATTGCATACACTCTTTGATTCCAATCCCAGATTTACAAGCTTATTTAATAGTCTACAATGTGGCAGGGTCAGAAGCCTTACTGTAACTTAGATAAGCTATGTCTACAGCGCCCCCTGGATATACTTCTGTAGTGACCCAGATAAAGGTCAATAAGATTTGTTTAACTCAATCTCCCCACAGTGAAATTATGTTGCCTGGGATCTTGTAAGTTTCTGGATTTAAGATATTATATAATTTGTTCCTTTAACAATGTTTCTATCAATTTCCCTACTAAATACAGCAGAGGATTATATTGCAAAAAAAGAAACAGTAAACAATGACATTACTTTAGAACAGACAGATACTTTGTGAATAAACACCTGTATGTTTTACTAACAACAGGGAAGATGTCATCATGATCTGACTATAATTTAAATCACAATTAACACCATAAATGACAAGCGATTTTACACAAAACAATTTATCTTCTCTTTTGTACCCCAGTGTGTTTGGGCCTGATCCAGACTAAATGCAAAATGTATGCATCCTGCATTTAGAAATAACCCACGCAAACAAAGCAGATTTTAAGAGCAATCCAGATGTGAACAGAAACATACTCTGGATCTATTTTTTTTCAAAAGCTCACATAACAAGCAGTCATTCAGACATAAGCGCAAGATTAGTCTGTGGTTATGTATAATGGCAATGTTTTTTCTTCTGTTAGTCTGTTAGTTAACATTATGTGACTGAATGCAAAGTCTTAAAGAACTATTAAAAAAATAAATCAAACATAATATATATATTTTTTAAAGCAACATTTAGATGCTTTAGCTAAATTGTCAGCACAAAGCATAAGCATCAATTCTATACTTTTAGCTAAGTGATTGCAAGGTTAAATGCTACTCAAACGGCCTTCTATAGCTATGAAGTCTGTGCTTTCATCATGATTTTGAACTTAAAGTTGTCCTGGTGCAATTCATCGACTGAAATCTTGCATCCAAATACTAACATTTGGGTTTGCATTGGGCTCATTTGCAGTAAATGGTCTACGTTAGTCTAACCTTACCCTCTCTTGTAATATCCATTTAATCACAGGCAGCGCCTTCCATTCTAGTCTGGTTGCAGTTTCCCTTGGTTCTCTTCTGGACATAGGCAAATATATCAAACCACTCTTTATCTGGAGTTAGTCTGGAATGGGCTCTTTGTGTTTTTTTTTCTTGACAATTTAGACCATTATCGCCACAAGTTATAGACCAATTATTTTAAGTCGTACCCTTATTTCTCTGGAATCTGTGCTTGTTCCTCTCTTCGATGGAGTTGTTCACAGATTAACTTTGAAATACTTCATACAAACCTACTTTATATAAACCAGTGTCTCAAATTCTCCTCTAAACCCTAGGGACCATAAATTAATAAAAATAGCACTGTGACCATTTAGTTTACTGCAACTTTTGTATCCCCTGACTTTTATATATTCTTACTCGTTTCTAGGTTAAGAAATCATTTTTATGATTACATTCTGTTAGTCACAATTCCTCTATACTAAGAACAAAAGAAAACATTAAAATATAGGGTATTTAAATTCACAAATGAAGAATATTGAATCATTTAGACCTGCATTTATCAAACAAACCCTGTTTTTTCAAACATTTTATTTCTGCTTCATTACAATATAAACTACGTTATAGAACCGTGAGGCACAATTCTTCATAAATTATAGGAACAGCCCTGTTTACATTGATTTAGAAGTTTTGAGGTCTGTGCATGAAAAGAAGTTCTCAGCCATGGCTTGTTACACATCAATAATCACAAAATATTGTTAGGAGACTATTCAAAAGCAACACACTTCTTACAGAATTTTCAGACTGCTCCCACAATTATAAGGCATTATGTGGTGGTCCAATCAAGCCACCTAAATAGAGTACAGTGACTCAAACACTGGATAAAATATCTCAAGACTTTGACCAAATCTGTTGAAAAAAATAAACCCAGAAGATGTAAGTAAGTGCAAGAGCAAACTGTACATGATATTCTAGGCAAATCTGATGGTAATTCCTTTATGCCATGCCAGAGGATAGGACTAGCAACCAAGGCTGTGGTGTTCCATAATGCATTTATCTATAGAAATTATATAAAATGGAAAACATTTTGTTTAAAGTGTTTTTGTTAACGGACATGACATCAAAATATAGTCCAGAGAAAATGTCACAATTTTTTTTATAGAATCTATTATATTTTACTTATTATAACAATAGTCAGAATAGCTACGGGTTATCCTGCCATTAGCCTATTTACTTTTTGAACTTATGATCTTAGCATATGACCAGGTCATCAAAATCCTAACCATGGAAACATCACAAAATCTGCCTTATCCATCAAGGTCTTTGATTTATTGCAACTACTCAACAATGTCGACTGTATCTGTAAACTGGTCAGTTTTCATTGTATACTTATTTATTGCCAACATATTTTGGAGTAGCGGGATTGGAGGACAAGAGAAGAGATCATCTACTGGCACTACTCCGTTAATCTTTTTAATGTACCAAATATTGTGGATTGTTACATTTGGCTTTTCACCTTTAGTTCCATATTGCAGACCTGTTTTTTTTTTATATATATATAACTTTTTCTGTCGGCTGCATTTTGTATCTTCGATGGCTCTGAATATGTAGAAACAGTAAAAAATGGCTTTCAAGGTATAGGCCACAACTGGTTGCCAAATGGAGTAAACTGACCAATACCAGCAATCCAAATGAAATAAAAGTTAGTAACGTCAACATCCTCAGTCCCTCCATCTTGAGCGGTTGCTCACTACTTGTTTTTGTATACATATATAGAAAAATGAAATCCACCACACTCTAGTTATCAATTTCTAATTTGGAAAGTCCTTGACGAAATTCGTGCAAATCATCGATCTTCCCATCTAGTATATTTAGGAAGTGTTTCAGTTCCAATTTCAAGTGGCCTTGTCTGTGCTTACTCTCTTCCACTTCTTTTCTTAGTGTTCTAACTTTATCCTCTAATTCTTGGTTCCTTTGTTCAGCATCCTGCAAAACAAAAAAACATGCTTATAACAGTAACATAAATGGGATATTTCAAGCAGTGTTATACCATTATGAACTCCATAGAGTGTCTAACAAAACTGAATGCTCTGTCAATATATTTAACATTATATCCATTACTTCTAGATGTATGTCTGTCAATGAACGTATCCCTGTCCTCAAAGTATTACACTTGGGTGTGGTTTGCTGGTATGATGGTCTGAAACCATCATACGACAGCTGAATGGCAACTACCGGCAGTCTCCACTTTAGAAGTCTCTATTCCCACGGTCGCAAAGATTTCTGTGCCGACAGGCAAGTCTTTTATCCTAACCATAACCCTGCACGTCCTTAAACCTAACCCTAACTTTCCCTTAAACCCTAATCCTAACCTTAGCCCACCACAGCCTGTCGCTATTTGGAAGGGGTTAAAATAGATATCCTTCCCAATAGCAATTTTCTATTTGCTGAGCATTTTGACAGTGATACAGCCGCCATTAAACTGGTGCCTGTATCATTGTTGCAATAGGGCCGTCAGGACCATTACACTGTTATTACACTGTCTAATAGTCTAAAGTCACACTCCAAGACTGAGATTTTTATATAGAATTATTCAATTTCATATTAAAAATAGTTATATGAAGATAATTACCTCCACTTTATACAAGTGTAGATATTAGGTGTGCAGACAATGATACACTATTCAACCCATTATTTTGCAAGCATTGATATTTTAAAGAAAATACTTATGTACTTTTTTTAAGTTATCAGGACAGCAAAAGCACTTGCGGATGGAAAACTGGCCCATCCAGTATGAAAAGGACAATATGCTTTTTTCAGATATATAAATGAGAGGTGAACAAACTAAAGAGGGTATAGTAACACTCAATACGGAGAGTGGAAGTCTTATTGAGGGTGATAGGATTATGGCAGAACATCTTAATTATTTTTGTTCAGTATTCACAAAAGAAAGAGAGATAGGGACTGCATTAAAATAGGAAGACTGTTGATGCAAAGGAGGAAATTACTAGTACTTTCACTGAGGATCAATGGGGATACTAAAAGAGCTTAGAAAGGTGCTGGCAAATCCATTAACCAAATTCAACCAGCCACTAGGAACAGGAGTAATTCCAGAAGACTGGAAAATAGCAAATGTATCCCTCTGCATAAAGGTGGAAGTAGGGAAGAAGCAGCCAACTACCGACCAGTGAGTCTAACATCAGTAGTAGGGAAATTGATGGAAACACTGTTAAAGGAACACATTTTACAGTATCTTAAATCTAGTAACTTACAGGATCCCAAGCAGCATGGATTCACTGGGAATGGATCATGTCAAACAAACTTACTGAATTTTTTGACTTGGTCACTAAAGTAATCAGATCAAGGGGGAGCTGTAGACACCGATTATCTAGATTTAAAGGGGTTTGACACTATGCCACATTGCAAATATTTAAATCAAATGGGACATTTGCGATCAGAGTCAAAGATAGTTGCATGGATACGATCTTGGCTACAAGAAAATCAACAAATGGTGGTAGTAAATGGGATCCTATAATTCCAATAAATGCAAAATCATGGCCTTGGGGTGCAAAGACCCAAAAAATCCTTAATGCTATTATATTAAAAACTACGGAGAAGGAAAGAGATCAAGGAATTACAAGGGACAGGCACAGGGAGCGGAATTAGTAGGAGAGAGAGAAATAGTAATATCACTTTTTATGTCATTTGTACGGCCTCACCCACAATACAGTGGTCTGTTCTAGAGCCAATATCTCCAGAAATATATAAATACTGTTATGGGTACCCAGGTCCCACACTCTCAGGAGCCCACTCTCACCACTCACAAACAGTAAGATCAAGGACCACAGTTAAGTAAGGAGAATACCCAAGTACCACGATATAGAACAAAACCTCCAGGGGGCTAACAGACTCCTTCTCGCACACTGCAGACCCAGGGTGTCACACGGTGAAGACAGGACTGAGAGATAGAACACAAGCACCTACCTACAACTGACACACACAGACTGGTGCTGGATATAAGCAGGACCCAAACATGATACTCAGGGTCACAGTCACTCACTCTGGCAGATGACACACACAGAATGGCACTAGAGTCAGGTGGAAACGACTCAGAAACAAATAGGATGAGCTGCCAGTGCACGCCGGAGCGAGACGCCATCATCACAACAACAAACAGGAACTGAGACTGGGCTCCACGAAGACCGTGAGGTACAGAGAGGAAGGTAGGAAGGATACCGGAGGGAGGATGGAAAGACAACACAACGGAGGAATGAAAAGGCACGAGGCACACGATCCAAAACAGGAGGCTAGACACAAGAAACCAGACACTATCACCGGTGGCATGGAACACACACTGGTGGCTATTTAAAGTTCCTGCCATCAATCAGAGACTGCAGGTAGACACACCCCTAGAAAGCCATGCAAATCCAGGGCAGACGAAAACTGAGCACAGCAGACAGGGAATAAGTAAACCATTACATGCTGCCAGAATCCTCCTGACTGCATGTAACAAATACAATAGAGACAAGAAAAGCAATAAAATGGTCCATGGCCTGTGTCACGAAGAATACCAAGAAAGGCTAGAGGAACTAAACATGTGGCTTGGAGCAGAGAACAGAGAGGGGGGATATGATAGCAGCTTTCAAATATAGGTGTGACCGGCTAGAGGATGGTGGCATTTTTCAAAGGAAGAGGTGTAATAGAACATGAGTTTGACTTTGGTCCCATGCTCCCCTGTGGACTTAAAGGAAGTGGCATTGTCTTAAAAGAGAAGGCAGCACCTGGGGGACATAAAAGTACTTATAATATAATTCTATTTATTAGCCACAGTAAAATGCCATGTATTTATTTCATTGGGAAAATTAATGTTGCTACTAATGTTGTACTGTTCAAACCAGAGTGGAAAGCTTTATCGCTAGAAGTTTAGCCTCATGAGATGGGACATTTCTCATAATAAGCAATGCAGGACAGCAGCAATCTGGCAGTAATTCTGAACATGACTTCTACTGACCTTGCTTTACTTTCATCTTGGATGTATCACGCATTTGACATTGCACAAGTAGTCAAGCAATTTATGTAGTCCTTGCAATACAACAAACCTTTAATCCTAATACGTGATCATCTTTCCTCACATATTGGGCCCCATGCTGTCCGCTTTACACTTATCTGAAATTCCGCAGAAGCATCTGCGGCACCTACAGTTAAGCGAGAGCAGAAGCCTGTACATTCAGTGACCTTGGCATGACTGTTCTTTGAAGACACAACACTGGGGGACAGAGGTGTGCAGAGACTCCCTAGGTTCTGCACTGGAATTGGCACATCATCAAGTCGTTACAAGATGATCAATTAAACAGACACTGCTATGCCGTGGTGCAACTCATTTTCAGTTATTTTATTTTATAAAATATACAGTGTTCCCAATGTATTTCCAGCACAGATATAATTACATCCAATAAATCCCATGTTCAATAAAAGCTTAACGAAAATGGCAACAGATGCATGTAATCACAAAATGAATTTAAGCACTGTACCATTGTAACCCAGCTGCAATATGCAAAACTGAATAATGTCTTATATTAAAGCATCCTAATGTACAAAGGAAATAAATAATATAGATAATGAAATGATAAAAAGAACGTATATTTCCTCCACCCACACATACAAATGTATGTACAAGCTAGCAGTAGAAACTGATGACAACATTCTGCAGCTTTGCTACAGTGGAACAATGTAGAGCTGACTGGTGAATTCAGGTCATTGGATTAATGATTAATGATTGGATTAAGTAATCAGTGGCACTTATCACAGTATATACCGCTGAAAATCCTAGACAACCTTTGCTATATATAGTTTACTAGGAACTGTACTTAAACCACTGTCATTGTACAGTATAACCATAGACAGTAATAGCATTCTGGAAAAACTTTGATGTATTGTTTGTCATCAGACAAATGTAAATAACATTTTTCATATAGTTTAACCAACTAGATTGTTTTTTTGTGCGTTTCATCAACTCCTAACATAGAATGTGACGGCAGATAAGAGCCACTTGCTTCAACCAGTCTGCCCCCTTTTTTTTTTTTCTTGTGAAAGTCCACTCAAAGGAATATAAAGTTAAAGGTTTTACTATAAATAAGAAATATATATGTTACAATAATTGTCCTCTGTAGTTTATCATGGTTCACTTCAAAACAGCTCCTGCTTTAAATACAGGAATATGAATATGATTGCTCAATCCCAAAAAATAGTAGTAGATGACATGTTGCGAATACACATTGTTAAAAAAGCAGTCAGCAATTTTTTTACATTACTGATAATCAGATTTTTTCTGTAAGTTAACCAGTATTATTTTTGTGAGGACTTTAGTTGGATCCAGACTTCCAAGAGGGCATTTTCTATGTTATGATATTTTGCTGTCTGCGCAAGCAAACAAATCTAAGTGTCCTGATTGGAATGCAATCTGCTCAGTCCAGATCTATTCTCATGGCTGTCAGTGTCAGCTGCACCAGTCTGTGCTAGGGTACTGAACACCAATTGGACTTAGTCCATGTACTGTCCCAACACTCAATAATTGCATCACATACCACTCTCTAAGGGGTACAAATTTTATTTTGTAGCAAATCAATGGCTAGATTTGAGGAAAGAAAATAATTCTATTCCCATAATGGTGTCTGTCCCTCATTTTTCCCTTATGTGAAGAAAGGGTTAAACTCAACTTTAATAGGGAGTACTGGAGAAACAACTGAGGTACTTTGGGTAACCATAGAAACCCAGGGGGTTATTCATAGAAACCCAGTGATATATACGCCACCAGGATAAGATGAGGAAATGGACAGTGTCCTAATGCAAGAAAAAATGGCATTAAAAGGGGAGGTAATATTTATGGGAGATTTTAATCTACCTGATGTAAACTGGGGTGAGTCATCTAGAAGTGGGGACATTTTAAATTCATTACAGGGAGTGTCCCTTAAGCAACTGGTGAGAGAGCCCACTGGCAAAGAGGTCATCTTAGATTTGGTACTTACAAATGGTGACAGAATCTCAGAAGTAAGTGTGGGTGAGAACCTAGGATCCAGTGACCATCAAGCAGTATGGTTTAGTATAATGACAGAGAGACACGTACCACACAAAGACGAGGGTGCTAGACTTTAGGAAGATGGATTTTGTGGAAATAGGGAAATGTGGAAGTGAATCTTTGGCAGAGTGGAGGCACATGAAAGGAGCACAGGAGCAGCGGGGAAATAAAAAAAAAAATGCATTATTAACAGTAACAAACTTTTGTATAAGAAAGGTTAGTAAAAAATGTGCTTTACAAAAGAGGTAGCAACTACAGTGAAAGCAAAAAAGATGGCCTTTCGGAATTATTGGCAAACTCAAAATAATGATGACAGGGCGGAGAATTTTGCAAAGCAGAAGGAGGCTAAAAAAGGTTATCAGAGCAGCAAAGGCAAAGTTAGGAAAAACTGACCCACTCGGTATGAAAAGGGGACAAAAGCTTTTTAGGTATATAAATGAAAGGCGAAAAACTAAAGAGGGTATAAAAAGGCTAAAAATGGAGAGTAGGAGTCTAGTTGAGGGTGAAAGGGCTGAAAGGGCTGTGGCCAGGGCCGGCGCGATGAGCTCTGCGGGGGATGCAGCGCAGGCCGGCGCCAGTCTAGAGAGGTGCCGGCAGTCATCCCCCCATTCCCCGCTCTGATGGCTGGAAGCTCATACAGGAGGTAATGGTGTTGACATAACCAGAAATGATCACGCACACCTCATTTAAATTTTCCTACCAGTTGACAATGTTTACATTAAATTCCTCCTAATATCAGATATAAACATAGAGAGACACTTTACAGGAAATTTGTATTTATTTATGTGGTCAGAAATTTATATTCTATATGTTCTATTTGAGCAGTCTTCATACATCATAAAGCGTGAAATGCTGCTACAATATGGCATAAAGTGAAATGCATAATGATAAAGACCCAGATCTAGACATAAGTTTCTGCTACGAACCCTGCTGTATCCTATGTGAGCGCAGGACCCAACCTTAATATTTCCGCGTAAAATTGGGATGGTGCAGCTATCTGGATAGTATGCAAGGGCTAAAACCAGCCCTTACTATTTACATACCTTCCCCTGCCACCTTGCGCACAGCATGTATGCAATCCTGCCCCTTTACACCCACCATCAGAAGCACTTCCATTATGAAGTCAGGACCCGGAGGATACAGATCCATAATGGAAATGCATTGTGCGAACAAATATACACGTAACATGCTGTCATTAGCTGATCCGTGCAATTGAAAAATTACCGTTTTAAAGAAATCTGGATCCAACTCAAGATGAGCAAATCCTGAGAATAAGATCCCAAAACCTAATTATTGCACTAATTGTGAGTCAATGTTTCTTCTTCAATGATCAAGTACAGAAGTCATTTAAAAATGCTTAACAATAAAAAAATATATATATTTAAAGTTAGAAACACGTAGGGATGATGAAAGTAAGCAACTGCCTCACACAAGACAGACAGGCAGAATCAGGGATCACATTTCAACAATGCAGCTAAAGAAAGTAACATTAATCACCTGCCAGTATTCAAGCAGCAGGCAGGACATGAGAGGATTACAACACCTTCTACTACTTAACATTCTAAATGTGTTCTGCAAAGATCTCTTACCTGGAGCTTTTCATTCACAGACTCACATTCCATCATCAGCTGTGGGATCACTTCACTTTGTTTCCTGAGGTCTTCAAGTTCCTGTAAATAAACAGTATATTTTATGAATAAAGCTGTCCATACACTTGTACGATTATCGGTCCCAGCAGGGGACACACAGTTGAAGACATACATTTTTATTTTTTTGCAGTAGTTTTTGGATACCTGCAGTGATACTGCTGAGTATGTGGGTAGAATTTAGGTAAAACCCAAATACTTTTAAAATTTAAATGTACAATTCAAAATATTAAAAAAGACTTAATTAAGACACATTGAGAAAAGGAGCCTTAAATATTACTTGTCTACTAAAACAGTTGTTATAACGATCAATAGATATTATCAGCCAGTCAATGCCCATTATGTAATTGTAATCTACAGGAGCAAGGGCCGTATTTAGAGATCAGTTTTTTTAAAAGTACGCAATGATATGCACACACGTAGCAAGGCAACACCCGCGACACTCCCCTCTCCCGGCCGTGCAATCGTAGACTTACACCTCCATAGACCACTCTGATCTTTAAGTGTGTACTTATGTGCGTATATGTCTTCCGTCTGTGCGATTCAGTATAGCAGCGCCCTCAAGTGTTCATTTAAATGCCTCCCCCCACCCACTTTCATGTAAATTTTCAAGTACGTATATCTACGCCGCCCATCCGTACGGATGTCCCCAAGTGTGATTCACATGTCCGTGCCTAAAGCACTATATTCGTACGTATATTCAACATAACTTACGTAAATAAAGTTACTACACATGTGCAGTTAAAACATACCTATAAATACGCACGCAACTCCACATTTAAAAGGATCTCTGAATACGGCCCCAAATCTAAATTGTTTATACAGGGCCACCAAAAGCTAATGCTGTATAGCCAATTCATTTTGACAGTATTTCGACTTGCCATTGTCAGTTTGTATTATGTCTCTATAAACAATAAAAGTAATATAATTTTGTAATAACCGTAGGGAACACTCAAAAATTAGAAAGGAGAAAAGTAATCTTAAAACCAATAAACAACAAAATAAAAAAAATGTAAAAGTAAAATCCATTACCAAAGCTAAGGGTTACCCAACAAAGTAGATACTGTATGCAAGAGGTATTTTCTAGCCTAATAAAAGCTGTTAAATAATAATAATAATAATAAATAGTTCATCTAAGTATATTTAAAGGTATTAAATATGTCATTTTTTTTAATTTTACAAGAAACTATTTCTAATTCATTGTAAACCACTGTACATAATGGTTGCCATACATGCTAAAAATGAAATTATTTTCAATTGTGTTTGACATTTTACTACACAGAAAAAGGTATGTATAGCATTAGAAAGAAATGAGAAGTATATGCATATGGCTGTGTATCCCTGCAAAGAAAGGCCCTATTTGGAAGAGGCATAGTAATCGATCCCCGGAGCACCGAACACTGTGCCCGGAAAGGCGAGTTGCTAAACTAACCCTAAGCCTTCCCCGCAGCCTGACCCTAACCCTCCCTTCTCCCTAATCTGACCCCAATACTCCCTTTGCCATAGCCTAAAGCTCCATACACACTACAGTTTTTTAAACAAAGGACAACATTACAGAACATTTTTATTGTCAGGCTGCATACACACTACAAACGGTTTTCTGTTGAGCCTTCAGTACTGAATGGCTTGATCGTTTATATTAAACTTTTTAAAAGATGCGATCAAACGATTTTGTGTACTTTACAACGATCAGGCATGATCGTTGCAGCGTACACACTTGCACAATATCGTTCAAAACACTCCTTTCACAACAATTGAAAAAGTATATTATAAATGCCCTTTTTGATTTATGCCCTAATCTTTAAGCTACCCCTCCCCTTCTATTACCCTAACCCTCCCTTCCCCACAGCCTGATCCTAACCCTCCCCTTCCATGGTCCCAACCCTCCCTTCCCAAGAGCCTGACCCTAACCCCTTCTAATACTAAAATGCCCCGGAGAGGTTACTCACCTCTCTGTAGCTGTCATCCAGTGGGTCTGCGAAAATAAAATGGGCGCGTGTGCCGATCAGCACACTCATCCATTCATAAAAAAAATATTCTAAAATGGCCCCCTATTCGACATAGAGACAGCCAAAAGGTAACTTCTTCAGATGTTCAGATTTCCATCTCTCCAGGTGGGCAACTCTGCCTGATACACACCAATTGGAGAGGCCTCCAGAGTTGGTTACGATCCTGGCAAACCTATTTACTTCTTCGCAGTAACTGTCATAGTCACCTGACCCACTTTGTGTGCCAAGACACATGGCCTATGATGCGTATGGAGGCACCATCTGCTAGCCCTGCTGAGTCCCTGAGGTCTCTTCTGTGTGTTTTTGGTGTGTGTTGCCGGCAACGCTTACAATCCTGCACTTTCCGGGCTTAGTGATTGAGTGGCTTGTGCCCTACGCCCTGTGGATCTCTTTCTCCTGACCATAATAGTTACTCATGCACACATTCATATAAACTGCAGCATTGCTTACTAGTGAGTGCATGTATAACAAAGACCTATCAGATTAACTGTCTACCTCAGCTCTGCAGATTTTGCACCCCATAATTCAGAGCTGTAACTAGAAATTTTAGCACCTGGGGCAAAAAGGAAAAATGGTTCCCCTGGATCCTGAATTCCAAGCCAATTAAACCTTAAATGTTAATTTACTGATGCCCCTTAAGCTTTTTGCCCTGGGAGGCTGCCTCTATCACACACCCCTAGTTACGGCCCTGCCATAATTTCACCTTTGGGGATGTACCCGTGTGTTTGAGGTATTTGCTGCACATTGCTGCTCGGAGGCTGCCTATGTTGGTTTTCTACTGACCACCAGGTGTCACTATGCTCTCTAATAAATTATGGAAGTTCTGCAGATTTCAGATCAGTAAGTGGTCTTGCTTGTCTTCCCAATACCTTAAATACTTCCTCTGGATTAATAATTGTACTTTGGATCATCGCTGCTTCCTACCAGGCCTTTGTTTTATACATTCCTTAACACCAGGATATATGCCTTCTAAGTGAGTTTCTCTCTGGCCACCTGAGGTGCATGATTGCTTTACAACTAAATGGCCTTCCTTTATGTTGAAGGGTCTCCAATACATTTTCTTTATATCTGTTCTTGTAATTATCTATAAAGACCTTCAAAAGGAGCAACC
>WWET01003674.1:96267-112383 GCA_011038615.1 Limnodynastes dumerilii | reverse complement strand
GTTGTTCACCCCTGAAAACGACCTTTTTTTTTTTTTTTTTTTTGACAGGTCCATTTTCTACACCGCGTTTCTGAAAGGACTGTTCCTTCCCCACAGGAGCGCAGTATGCGACGATCAACAGAAGGGATCCCCAGCAGCCACTGGTGAGTATTTCCGAAACCCTTATCCTAATCCTCACCCTGACCCTCCCCTTTCATTACCCTAACCCTCCCTTCCCCGCAGCCTCAGCCTAACCTTCTCCTTTTCTGATCCTTCCCCTCTCCACAGTCTAATCCTAAGATTCTCTTCCCTGCAGCCTAACCCTGACTCCCCTTCTATGCTCAATTCCCTCCCTGCAGCCTAACCCTATTACTCCACTAACTTGTCTGGTCGGGTCCCGTTGGGTGCAATGGCAGGTCTTGAGGCAGGTGTGGTGTGTTGGAAAGCTAATGAATGGGTACGTTCCTGAAAAATAGATACGGAATACTTACCAAATAAAAATGTATTATTACTCACATTTTTTAAGGGCAGCATGGTGGCTCAGTGAGTAGCACTTGTGTCTCACAGAGCTGAGTTTGATTCACGAACTAGGCTTTATATGCGTGGAGTTTTTATGTTCTCCCGGTGTCTGCATGGGTTTCCTATGGGTGCTCCGGTTTTCTCCCACACGCCAAAAACATGCTGGTAGGTAACTGAATAACTTAAATCTAATGTCTGTGTGTATGTATGTGTTCGGGACCTTAGAATGTAGCTCCAATGGGGCAGGGACTGATGTGAATGTGAAATATTCTCTGTAAAGCGCTACATAATCTGATAACATTATATAAAAAGCTGTTAATAAATTCATTTTTGCAATAGAGACAGATGACAATTATCTGTCGGCTGTCTGTATTTCGCAAATGTGAGTTTTATAGCAGACGTGCATAGCTAATCAAGTTTAGATTATATAGTTTGAAGTTAAATAAATATAAAGGTTAAACCACAAACCAAAGAAGGAAGAAAATATTTCCTTGTATGACCAAGTATGTGATATAAACAATTACAAACTTAATAAATATGAATCTTTTTCTTGTAAGTTTCATAAAACAGTATTAAAAAAAATAGACTAAGGCAAGATGAGAAAGAAAGAAATTGTGTGAATAACTGAGGAGGTTGCTATGGGAATTACTTTCGCTGATAATTTGCAAGATGCCTTAGTCATAAAACTAATTTAGGTGTTGGGTTTATTTTTATATATTTTGTTAATTGTTGTTCTTAATAAGGATATCCCATAAATTACTCACCCTGCATCATACTAAGAGCAAAATTGATTATGGGTACAAAATATGGCACACAAACATAACAGCAAATATTCATTTTACTGGAGTTATTGGAATGAGTAGGTAGGTGTCTGTGAGATTATATCATTTTAAGTATATGTATGTATGAACATATTCCAGCAAAAAGCATACTATTATTTATTTAAATAATAAGAAAAGTTGGGTATTAGCAACATTCTCTCACAATAAAAGTGTATAACTTATAAAGCATAAGAAAAACAGGAATCACAGTTAAACACCAGGAATAGCAAAAAACAGGACACTGGCAGAGCATCTGACAAGAACCAGTGTACTTACCTTGGACAGATGTTGCTCAGAGCCAAATCCCAGACCAAAAACTGTATTTGCTCTACTGTCTGCCCACTGGCCAAACTTCTGGGATGTTTTTGTGAAGGTCATATTGGGAGTTATTGTGCTATTTATTATAACCTGCAATGTAAAGAAGAAAAAGAAAAAGGATTAATAAAATTTACTGATGTATGCTAAACACCATGCAACAATATTTTTATTTACTTTACATGCCTTAAAAAGAGGATATTTTGTTTAGGATATGTAATTATAATCAAGATATATAACAAATATACCACCAGTCTGCCTTAGTAAATAAAAAATAATTATTTAGGTTTATTAATACTACCAAGCAGAAATTATTCACATTATTTCATGCAAAGAAGTGGTGTCACTACTGGTTATTCAGAATTTTTTTATACAGGACATTACTAAAAGTGGTGTTTTGCAGGATCACATTAAAAACCAAAGGGATAGCCAGATGCAATTCAGTCAGGTGGAAACAAACAAAATACAAAGAAAAAATATCAACACCGGTACAAAGTGTGTACCAGCACAGCTTCACAGGGATATAATGCCACCCAACAAGCAGATTGCCACAACACACACAAAGGATAGGGTTGTATATTTCATTGTTGCAAGTAACAGGTTACAGGTACAATGATTACTTCCCAGGACCTTCTAAGATTATTGGTGTAGAAAGTTTACACCTATAGGTGTAAATATCTAGCTGCTGCACAGAAAACCTGTATTTGGTTTGTGACAAACTGACCATGCATCTGGGTTCCCGGCACTAGCAATGTTCGCATATACCTTATTGACCATACTAAAAAGCTTGAAATATGATAGATAATGATATTAATTCAATATGCAAAGCAGTTACATTTTTCAGTAACAAACCAATCCAATGAAACTGCAGCTGTTGAAACGTTCGATTAGTATTCCTGGTCAATTGCAGTCGCTTAACATACAAAGAATAACAGTTTGGGGGGTAATAAAATCATCAAAATGATTTTAAAGATTATTTTAATATTGGTAATATTCTATCTGAATTACACAGGCTGCATTACTCAAAAAGGTAGTTTCCTGTATTACATGTACCTGGAAGATGAAATTGTTCCAACATAGATAGTATAGTCAGTATTAAATTACTCTGTTCCAAAACTACGTAGTGACTTCACTACGCCAATATTATTAGTGATTAGGGTGACACTGGATGTAAAGTGGCCTCACCTCCTCCCTGATTTAGATAAAAGAAAGGTTGGAAGGGATTCAAAAAGCACCTTATTGAATTTACTGTATATTTCCTGCCACCTGCAAGGACATGTAAAAAAAACAACAAGCTTGTTCAAAGGAGATAATGGTTATGTACAAGCCTCATTTTGCTAAATAGCAAATAACCTGTTAATGTGCAGTCATTTCTCAAGTGAATTAATTATCACACCATTTAAAAAGTAATCTCTCTTTTCATAGATAGAATATATCTTTTCTTTGTAAAGTACATAACTTTATCCACCACAAGAGCATACAAACGCTATTACTTATTAATATTGCTACCATTTAATCTGGCAGTTTGTAATATCAAATATTTCACTTAGGTAGTAACTGAGCCAGTGGTGAAACAGCAGAACTTAATAAGGTTAGGAAACCTGATATTTCTTAATCAAGTAATCAATTATAAATTACCACGGACAGAAGAAAAGAGGGTCCATATTTATTTTTTCTGTATAACCTTAATTTTTCTGTGTCCCCCAGTGGGCTCTGCCTAGCACATTGCCACCTCCAGAGCCCCTCCATGTAGTGCACATCAGCAGAGTGAGGTACAGACTGATGAGGATCTAGCTCTTGGATACTCCAAATCAATGTCTTTCCACAGTGAAGTTAAAGGACTTGCATGCCAAAATATATTAACTGAAGCAGGGGAAAGGAAGGGGAGAAGGTGTCTGTGGCTTATCCTGTGCAGGCTGCATGTATGAGAAGGTGTAAAATCTAATTTTACACCTTATCATTGAGCAAATGTAACACTAATTCAATATCAGTTATTATAATTCAGTAGAATGGGTCACAGTGAAATGAAATTGGAATGCAACTCTACAGAGAAAGAGACGGACACCAACTTCACTAAAGAAATTGGCTTCTTTACTGAAAGAACATTTAGCGAACTTTAAATTATTCTGGTTCACCCAGTTTTCTTCATCTGAAAGTTATTCATTACGTTTCAAGTGGTTATAATGAAGAGCCTATTCGGGTTTACACAAAATAGTCAAGTTCAAGAACAGTAAATAACATTCTTTACAAAGTTAAAAAAAATATTAATATCAGCTTTAACAAATACAATCATGTAATTTTTCAGTGTTAGCCAAAACATCAACATTCAATCATGTAAACATGCACTACTCTTAAAGTTTAGCCAGTAAATTAACAGTAACCATTACAATCATGCATTTCCTGCAGTCTCCGACAGACTATCAGCATTTAATAATGGGAACGAGTATTACTCTTAGAGTTTAAACAGTAAATTACAGTAACCATTACAATCGTGCATTTCCTTACAAACGCAACAACGTATGTTAGGCCATCAATACAAATGCAATTTGTAAGTCTCTGCAGGAGGAAAAGCAACAGCTTTATAAGGGCTTCTTTACAAAGTATTAAGTTCTCTATTGCCTGACCAATGAGTCTTTTATATTCAAATGAGATCCCCATTTACCACCTACCTCCTCACAACTTCCCCACGAGAATTCCACCAAGTTTCTGCTCCCTTTGCAAGCACCCTCCACCACTTCAAGCTGCTTCACCACTTCTTTCTCCCTGTAGATACCGCCAGACTTCTCAGCTCTCTGTCCTGACTGTTTTGTGCTGTCCTTTCCACACAGTTTATTCTACCCTTGGTTACCTCCTCTTTACTTCTCCTCCAATACCCCTCAATCACTACAATGCTACTTTGCCTCCAAGTACTCTGCCGCTCACTGCCACAGCTCCCTCCGAATGCACTTTCACACCTGCTCCTGCTATACCTCGTTCGATGCCCCTCAGTCACCAAAATGCTGCTGTCTTCAAAATTCTCTGCTGCTCACTTGTCACAGCTCTTTTCCTCCTTTCACACTAAACTCTGCTCTCAACTTTCTCTGAGACCTCTCCATCCCTTTTCACTTCACAACTCCACCACTTGTCTTTCCCAGCTCCAATTCATCACTTTCCTCGCCACCGCTTCTCTTCACAACTAAACAACTTTTTCTCACAACTGCCGCTTTTTACAACCACCGCTTTCCTCAAGCCCCCTCTCAGAATTTTCTAGAGCTCCCTTGCGCGTACCAATCAGCTAAGCAACCACCCTCGTGTCACTTCTGCTCTCGCACCAATGCTGCACCCAGAGTTCAAAGCTAAGCAATTGACAGCTCCCAAAGTGGGGTATTACACAGAGAATTCACAGGAGAGGGTTTTGTCACTTTAGCAAAGCAGTGGAAGTCAGTCCCCACAGCTCTGCTATAGTGATCAGATGCTGCAGGACTAGGAGGCAGATGAGCGCTGACCCCCGTGTTTTGGTTTTGGTTTTAGATCTGTATTTTATTTTAAATTGCTAAAATCAATACATTTTTATGTATTTTTGCTCCTAAAGCATTAATATGAATAACATTTATTTCCAGTCATTCCTAGTCAAATTGGAAAACCTCACAGCTCACAAAATTGAGGTTGGTTGGTACATGCCATCATATATTGTCTAGTATCCCACTCTCAACTTTGTAACATTTGTCAAATGTATTCTGTATTGCTGCAGGGTGAGAAATATAGAAGCTGCTATTAACCAGTATATTCCTAATACTTTTTTAGCAGACTAAGGGCCAGATTTACTAAGATTTGGGTTTGGAAAAGTGTAGATGTTGCCCATAGCAACCAATCAGATTTTAGTAGACATTCTCTAGTATGTAAAAAGAAAGTGAGAGATAGAATCTGATTGGTTGCTATAGGTAACATCTCCACTTTTCCAAACCTGCAGCTTAGTAAATCTGGCCTTAAGAATTAAAGGCTCTTAGCACTTGTATGAGTGGCAGAATAGTGGCTACAGCCTTGTCACCCTATTGGCTGATCACCCCTGCAGCTTTGTCACCGCTGCCTATGTGCATGACTACTGTCTGTGTGTGACACTGATGGATACATGGACCCCTCACACTGTCACCATACCCTGTGGGGTCACTGACAGTCTAATAAAAAAGAAAACATTAAATTAAAGGGGGTGTGGTTTCATGGGTGCTGTGAAAGAGGGCATGGCTTCATTGGCTTGTTGGCTAGACAGACATAGAAGAGAAATCCCACCACAAAGCAGTTACCATAACAAGGGAACAAGTTTCCCCAAACCGTTTACATGGGTCACTGACAGTCTAGCAGGGCTGCAGGGGAGCTGCTAATAAGGTGGATTGGATTAAAGGTGAGTGTAGGGGGGATGGTTGCTCCATAGCAACTGCACCCCTAGCACCCACTATAGCTGCACCCTTGATATCACTAATCCCAGGCATTCTGTTCAGTTTTTCCATTCAGCTCAATAAAGTTGTAGTTGTTTAACAAAAAAAGTCTCCACAAGCCTGCCTGTATGTTCAGCCCTCTGTGATTGGCTGATAACAGACATATGATACTTCCTGTCAGAGGCAGGAAGCAGGAAATACAAGGCTCAAAAGATCCCAAATTTTTGTGAAAATTGTGCTTTGCCTCGATTACAGATCCGAATTTGGTGGGAGGCATGGCTCAGTGCAACTCGGAACCCCAAAGTTCGAGTGTGTCGGATTTCATGGAATCTGAACTGCTTATCTCTAGTGAGTATATGGGTGGAGAGAATTACCGGGCCGAAACCTGGTACCAGAGCCCTTTGAGTCGGTACAGACAGTATGTACTGTTACATATATGACAGTATGGTAATGTGGAGATAGTGGTATGAATTGGGGGGGTGATATATTATGTGGGGAGAGAAATGTGACTGCAGGGTGTAATATATTATGAGGGGATTATGAGGGCAGTGATGTGACTATTGGGTATTATATGTAATGTGGGGAGAATGGTGTGACTCTGGGTGTGTAATATATTTTGTTATAATATTCACCTTTGTGTGGAGTTCTGCTATAATAGGTGGTGTGTGGTACTCCTGTTATCACTGATTTAGTGGCATAGACCAAGACCCATGTAAATGCTCTTAAGATATTCATACCCCCGCTTCAAAATTCCCACTTCAAACACTGAATTGAAGTAAAGCTGTTCAGAAGAGTAATTTATAGAAGTACAAAAATATCTAACAATTAACATGTTTTACATGAACCTAGAATTATATTAAACTGAAAAAAATGCATAATGCATCAACAGTGATTTAATTATCATCATAAAACATGAACCTTGTGTCATGTGTTTCAGCATTAGTGTGACACACATGTTTCATCCACCACTGAATAAATTGACCTTATATCTAATCACCAATATAAAAGATCTCTTCTATTAAGTTACATTATAGATTGCTCGAGAAATGAATCATTGTTGAAAAACAATTTTTGAGCAGCGAAAATAAAACGGGAAAGAATTTTTTTAAGCCATTGCTTAAAATCGCCAACTACAAATTCTATAATGAATTACAAAAAACATGGTGGAAATTAAGTTTTAAAACAAAATAATCATTTTCTTTTAAATTGTGTTAATCTCTTAAAAAGGTGATAATACATTACGATGTGAATTTATTTGTCAGAAGTTTACTGAATGCCCCACAGACATAACCAATATCAACATGTCAAATTAATTTATCCACACCCTTAAAATGATCTTAAAATTGCCAGGTATCCACCTAATTATTTCTGCCAGACAGACTGTTGTTAAGATGATTAACTGAAATGAATACAGCTTAAAAGAAATCTAGAAGGATATTTCTTAATATGCTCAGACTTCAATGAGCACACCTAACCGCTTAAACATGCACCTGTTACCTATACACACTCTATATACCTCCCAAACTTCCCACTTTGCATGGCCATCTGTGTCATGTTGTACTGACTTGGGAACAGGCTGAGAGCAGGAGCAGCGGCAGCACTGGTGTCTCAAGGAGCCCCTGCAATCTAAAGAACACACAGTGAATTTTACTATGCCACAGTTGAATCATAAATAATAAACATATCAGTGCCCACAGAGTTGCCTGATAAGTAAAGCACATGCACAGTTCTACCATGCGGCTTTCCACTTTCCAGTCATTTTCCACCACATACAGTATGTATAAAGCCAGCACTGCCCTTAGTTAAGTTACCTTTGACACCGAACAGCATATCCAAAGTATTTGAGAGGGTACTTACTGTCACTGTAAAACAACAGCAAGTGTAGGTCTTTATATACTTTTACACTGTTACCAGTCCATCTACTCACTGGATGGACTTGTAGTTATGTTGCCTCAGAAGTACAAAGTGTGTTCCTCTTCTGCCCATGTGTGGTTTGGCACATGTCAAGAAGAAACACATAGATAAAATGATCATGATTGCAGAGCCTGGCAATCCTAAGCTCCAAGCTTGCCTCGCATGTGCCTTTTCACTGAGAAGCTTTCATCGAGGATAAAAGACTGGTAGTAACCCCTTTGATACGCCATGTTTTGATGAAAATAGCTATTGTTTCCTATGATAGATTGCTATAAATTAAATGTTCTACAACATTTTAGATGCCAATATCTTACAGAGTTCTTCTACACTCTCCCTTTCTATTACAACCACAGGAAACATTAGTTAGCAATACATAGAACAATCTATTTCCTTTTTCCTTAAGAATGTGTCAGTTTGTCTACTGTAATAGGAACAGACAGGAGGATATTAAAGGACAGGTATTAGTAGTATATATTGTGTCTGTAAATCAGGGGAATGTATAATTCTCCACAGATTGTCACATAGGGGATCATAACAACATAAGCAGGATTTATGGATGATGGAACTTGTCATGACACATCCATTTAGCCTCATCTATGACTCAGTCATAATCACATCCGACATTCATTGTTGTGAAGATAACATATAGATATACATGAGTAACAATGGCATTTATTCTGTAGTTGAGTCATTGTTACAGTATTGTTATCTTGAATCTAGAAAAATATGTATACAAGTTTGAAAACTCTTCTGTAAAATTATGCCTTTCACCAACACACAGTGAAAGCAGCCTTTTTGTGGTCTGAACTTATTATATTCATGAGAATTCCAAAAGTAAAATCAGTAGAAATGTTTTGTCACTAATTCCTACTAAATAATACACATTGTTTGAGCAGACAAAATGGCTGCCTTCATCATGCTAGTATTCAACCATTTTGCCCTGTCAGATCTAGGCATCAGAGTAATCTGTGGTAGAGTCAACTATACTTCAAAATTTCTAAAAAAAAAAAAAAAGAAAAACAAAGGGTATCCAGCACTAAAAACAATGTATGCTGCAAATACTCTGGAAACGGTTGTCAACCACCCCACTATAAATAACACATAAAAGGAAACAGAAGTATCCAGAGTTCTCAGCGCTACAGCAACATGACCAATAAATATAAATACTAACAAATAAAATCAGATGGCAAGCAGCCTATTTTTAATCAGTCTAATGTGGAGAGATTGGCTCCAATGCTGCTATTCATTCCTCTTTCACCAACATCATTTATAAGTGGAGACAAAGGGAAAAAACATCTAGTACAATATGTTAAAAACCAATTTATTTTTTACACACATGGGGCCTGATCCAGACCTGCGCTGGTTTGCGTAGCGTATTAATCGCCGAACGTACCACCAATGCACGGCAATAGGCACTCCCCTTGCTCGTACCTAGTTTAGCTTCCATACGCTCGGCAAACCTACCCTAACTTTTGTGTTTGTTCCCGCGGCCGTCCGTACGTTCATTGCGTATAAACGACGCTTAGCACGCCCATACTGTACAATTTAAATGGCTCACCCCACCTACATTCCTTAACTTCAGCATCCGTACTAACTTCGTACTATAAACACACCCCATCGTCGGAAAACACGCAAACAATACGGACGCCAGAATCGCCTCTGCGAAAAGGTCTTTGGTAAGTCCGGAATGTCATTATGCGCAGTGCGTTTTTACGCTTACAATCAGCGTTAGCTCGCATGCGAGCATAGGTCTGGATCAGGCCCATAAACACTATACGTATACAACTTAAAATCCTATACACAAAACACCCCCACCTATGGTTTCTTCCCCCTGCCTACCAGAACTTCCTGAGATAGACTGATGGTAATATGGAGTCCTCTTGAGAGATCCACGGCCCGTGTTCCTGTGGTCTCCATGTGTTGTAACAGTTGGACTACTAGTCTCTATTGGGCTCCGATGCTGGTGGTTCAGTGCGCTCACCCCTGACATGATTCAAGCCGTCCGCGGCTCTTTCCATAGCAATATAGGACCCAAAACATATATATATATTATCTCCAAGGGTCAATTAGAAAACATATGAAGTATGGCAGCAGATGGGTCTGGGGTGATGGTACATTTGAATACTTTTGAAACAAGATAAAATACCTCTTGCCAGACAGCCTGGATCAAAGGACAGCTCCAGAAAACACGCATGATGGGCTGGATCCAGACTTAAATAAGTGCTTGAAATTAGTTACGCCTGGGCTAAAACATGTTGATTTCAGGGGGAGTCAAATTACTTGTATTCTTTGCACGCAGTTATATATCTTTGAATTGCTTACTGCACACAGACACTGATCAGCTTTACTATCACACTGTTATTTAGACGTGGGATAGGAAACATCACCTCAACTCTAATATAGATGAAATATGACTCCCCTGCAATCAACATGGTTTAGCCCAGAAGTAACTAATTTCAAGGACTTAAGTCTGGATCCAGCCCGATGTCTCCAATCTGGCAAAACCCTTACACCAACACAAAGTAGACGTTCCAGGCCATATCTTATGTAGCCAGGCTGGAGCAAGCTACAAGTGATTTAGAAGCTTAATACACATTTCTATATGATTGGTTCACAAAGAACTTTTAAATGTCCGCAATGATAACGGAGTCCACTGCTGAGGAGACAAAGTAAAGCTAAGATCTCATTTTGAACAACACTGCACTTGAGTTTTGCTAAGGTCTACAGGGGCATTCCGTCTGCTGGTTTAGAAGGAGATCGCTCCCAGTATCTTATGTTTGCTAGTGATACAGGTCCTGAATCAGAGTGAAAATCAGAGAGGAAAATTGCACCTGGGCAAAACCATGTTGATTTCAGGGGGAGTCAAATTACTTTTCTTCTTTCCATGCAGGGAGAATACTTTGCTTTTGCTTATTGCACACAGATACTGAATCACTTTTACACTGTTACTTAGACTTCGTCTAGGAAAAATCACTTTTCAACTTTAATGCTTTGCAACAGATAAAACTTGACTACCCTGAAATCAACATGGTTTTGCCCAGGTGTAACTCTCCTCTCTTATTTTCAAACGCTGAATGACTCTCCTCTCTGATTTTCAAACGCTGAATGAAGGCGACGAAGCTTCATTTGGAGATACTGTATGTAAACACATGAGAGTCCTGGAGGTGAAATTTTTGGGCAAGGATTTCAAACAGGAAGACAGAGGCAGGGAGGAACAGAGAGCTCTTTTTCACAAGTGAGAGAGAAGATGAATGCAATTAGAACAGGGCCTGATTGTTTCTTTACATAGATCTTAAAGACCGCCTATACGCAATCTACATAACAAAACGATACGTAGATTACGTAAAATAGTTACTACACAGCTATTATTGGTAAATTACGGACGTTTGTGCAATACGTCCGGGGGTGTGAATCCGGGCCATAGTTCTTACAATCTGAATGGTCTTTTCTCTGGTTAGGGATTGTTACAATTTGTACCTCCAGCATCTCACTGGGGAAGGAGCCCCAGTCTGAGGCTGTATTGTAAAGGTTTGTCCGCATAATGGAATATCTTATAGCATTTCATCTTGGCTCCTCCCACCATCTCAAAATTAACCTTTCAACATCAAAGCTAATAATATTTCAAATATTTTTTAATAGAAGTTACCCACCCAATCTTTCTCTTCTGTTCACAACTGCAATAATCGCTAAGCTCACTATGTAAGTGTTATCCTTGAATTTGAATTGCTCTTTGTACCCCACATACAATCCAGTACAATCCAATTTATGCACAAATCACCCACTTTAATTACTGCAACATTCTCATTATTGAAATCCCACATTATAAAATTACCCCCTGCAGTTTATATTGCATACGGTAGCTTTTCTAGAGCTGATACCCTCTGTCAGTCTCTACATTGTTTGCCTATATTTTACAGAATCAAATACAAAATCCTTCTTCAAATCTACAAAACCATTAACAAGCCTGCACCCACATACATATCTTTCATTTGTCCCAAGGTATCTTCCTGCTAATTCGCTAACATCTTCACTACCTGCAACCTTCCTACACTTGATAAACGTTCCTTCTCTTAGACTACACCCACTCTCTGGTATAACCTTCCTTGCCCATTAAGACTATCCTCTACTCTCCAAACTTTCAAGCACTACCTTAAAACTTACCTTTTTAAACAAGTTAACCAAATTCCTCAACCTCCTTCTTAACCTTGGTCTACCCAATTTGCAACCATGATGCCATACTATCTCCTTTTCTATCACGCGATTTACCGAAACTTGTACAATTTCTATTTCCATACTAAAATCACCCTTAGTTCGGTTACTAACACTGAAGTGATTGGATTATACAGAGCACTTTAACCATACATCCTGGCTGGACTATTGTGTAATATATAGCCCTTCCCATTCTGCATCAATCCCAATATCATACATATTGTAAGCTTGCGGGCAGGGATCTATTATCCACCCAGTTTGTTTATTACCTAGAGTTGATTTATAATGATTGCTAAAAATGTATAATGTGTTATGTAGTATGATGGCGCTATATAAAAACCTGTTAATAAATAAAATATGATAAAGCTATTTACACAGCATGAGAAGAACACTCATCCTTGATTATTTTCATTGGTGTAATGTAATCAGCAATAATATTGAGGATAAAAACATTACATTTTAAATGAAATGGAAATTTGCTATATGGAAATCCCGCTGTTTCCAAAACTAAATACAAGGCTAATTCAGGATGCTGTTCTAAATGCCTTTCTAAACAAAATTCTATTTTGGAACTCATTGCTTCTCAAGTCAATACAAAAGAAAAATAAATTTGCAAGCTGTAGGCAATAAAATAAAAATGGGAATAAAAGCAAACTAAAACTGTGTGGGCAGCAACAAGCCTTGAGAAATATGTTGGCTAATGAGCGCAAGCACAGCGAGAGGTATCCACAACAACACATTCCACTAGAGCAGGAGGAAGAAGTGGGTTTGTCCCCTCCTCAGGATCTGCTGAATAATAATACCAGGCTAATTATCCATAATAAAACAAGATATTGATTCATATATTCTTGGATTGTGCTCTAAAGGAAACACATTTCCATGTCTTTGAGGCTTACATTCTCCTTATCATTAAGCAAACCATTTTACTTTATCAGTTAGCAAGTTGTTTATTTTTGCATCTTGTGTAATGAGAACCAGACAAACAATTTCAGACATTTATTAGTGCACCCTCAATTTACATTAAATCGTTATGTATGATCATCGTGCCAAAGAGATATTGGAAACAACTAACCTCTGTTCTAAAATTAACAGCTATTTAATGGTTAAAATCCTTTCTGTTCTGGATGCTCGCAGCACATTACTGAAATTTACAGGAAATTAGTACTAAGCCTAGTCACTCTCAGCAGTAACATTGGGGTAGATCCAGAGCAAAGTGTGTGTTACATTTCATCGTGTAACGTATTTACGCTAGCGTTTTCTATGCACTCCCCTCGCTCGTATGTACTTTGGCCGTTTTACGCTTCCCAAACCCTAAGTACTGGCGTATGTACTGTATTCACGTACTTTACAGCCTAACCCGGGTCATACTGTACGATTTAAATGCCTCCCTTCCGCCTACCAAAACTTAACTACAGGTGTCATATGGATGCCCATATGTCAGCAGCTAGCGTAAAATCGCTCGCGTACGTAGTTCAGGATCTGGCCCATTATCAGTATTTGCAAATATATGATGAAATATGACAGATTGTCATATGGACATATAAAATAGTGAGCTATAGTTAGGATGGCAGATTATCATGACAGACTAGATCCCTTTTTTTTTATCTAGATAAAAATGTGCAAAGAGGAGGAATGGGAAAAGTCTAATCCACTTAGACTCTCTTTTTGTATTCAGGGAGCCAGGACCAAATCTCAGTTTGCCAAGGCAGCCTTGGGTAAAGAATTTGTGGTTACACTCTCCACATAGAAAGTCTCATTTTGGAAAAAGGGACATTCGAATGTCCCTTTTTCCTATACTTACCACGTTATACTTTTTTTGTAATGAATGGATGAGTATGCCGCGATATCCCTCCACTGCACCTCCGCCGCTGCTATCGCTGGACCTGTAACAGGTAAGTAAATGAGCTCTGCAGGGTTAGGGTTAGGGTCAGGCTGCAGGGGAGGGAGGGTTAGGGTCAGGCTGCAGGAAATGGTGGGTTAGGGCCAAGCTGCATTTAAGGGAGGTTTAGGGTCAGGCTGGCAGGAAGGGAGGGTTAGGGTTAGAATTAGGGAAAGGAGTAGGGACTATTTTTACTCACCATTTCGGAGCACAGAGCTTTCGGTGCTCTGTGGATCGATTGCAATGCCTCTTCGAGGCATATACAATCGAAATCCCAGCCAGTTCGCAACTGGCTGGGAGGAATCAGTATTTTCGAAAATGGTATTTTCTATGCGGGGACCCACACCCAAAAATTTGTAACGCCCAGGACTTGCAGTTTTTGAACTGGAAATGAAGAATTGAGGCATGGAAATCTAGAAGCAAAAATACAGTATGTAATTTGATCTATGCATCATTAGCAATATGAGAAGCAGCAGTATGGCCCAACACCATATAAAGGCCTATCTCTATAAGACTATATACACTTCTATCAATATTTTCCATTATTAAATAAAAAATGTGCCATTATTAGGTTTTCATTGCTGTTCACATATGATAAATAAATAATAGCCAATACTCAGTAAGGGTAAAAGCAGCTGCTTGAATAGATCCCTATGGGACACCTTAAGTTTGTTGCAGTGAGCAAATCCCAAGAGGGAATTAAACATTCTCTTTGGCTTTTAAAAAGTAGATTGCTATAATAAATACAATAAATGTCAGTATTGGGTTGAACAAGTCTGATCTCAGGGATCCATCAGGGCAATTTTGCTCTGGTTCCATTTTAAAGAACTATAACTGCAATAAATATTGCAAAAGCACAAGAAAATATATGTCACTACTATGATAATGCCTAGGATGTTCTTAGTATTTATTGATAACATCAGCTAGCTGGATACTTACTGAACTGAGCACTTCCTACAAGAAAATGTCTACCTGTTAAATGAAAACTAAATGGGATTGACCTTTTGTCATGATGAACTCTCCAGGAGATGTTTTCATTACTGTGTGATTCTAGCTCTGGTTCAAGAGGTCAAGAATATTAGGAGACATTTATTGACCTTGGGGGTGTACATATGTGGGAAAACAAGAGCATTTCGACAACTGGTTTCAGTACCTCACCCAGGCATTAATAGACCATTTTAGTATAAGATGTGAATCTCTGTGGTATTGGGAAAAAATGATTTCCTTTCTAAAGAAATCTATGTAAAGAAAATGTAAAACACAATCTGCTAAACTCTTAGGGAGTGCAGAGAATGATTCTTGTCTATCGAGATACATTCTGAAATATTTTATATCTGCACAATCTAACATGATTAACAAGAAATATGGTTTATATGGTTCATCCAGGAACAGCAAATGTATGACAAGTGATGATATAGCCAATGACAAGGCACCAAATGCTTTGCTAAATCTATCATTAAGGACACCTGCTCTGGTGGTGGAGTATAATGTAAAGGTTCCTAACAATAAGTCCCAAGGGCAACAGCAGAACTACAGATCAAAGAGGGAAGTCGCATACATAACCATCTGGAGCAGGTACACCGGCTTCACAGGGCCACACACTAAGTAAAAGGACTCACCACTTATAAGTATGCTGAAGGTGCCAAGTCCAATATACTAATATAAGCACGTAAGGATATAATCAAATATTATGTGTACAAATTAAATATCTGTATATAGCATGACCTCTGTTTGGCCAGGGTCTGGTGATTCATGGAAATACCTTGAATGTAGTAGGGCAGAACAAAGTGGTCAGGTTAGGGCTCTGTTGTAAATAGATCAGTTTATTAGGGGGGCGGTCATAAAAGCTAGATTTCCATAGAAGATCCTCTCCAGACCCCAAACTGTCATGTGTCACAAAGGTGGGGGCTGTCTGCAGAGGAGCAGATTTTGTCTTTAAAAAGTGTGTATAATATATACACGGGGTTCACTTCATGAGATCTTCTGGATGGAAGGAAGTGTTCCATATTCCCCAGTAATCTGCTAATCTCAGGCAGGGAAGGTTGTGTGTAAGTCTTTCTGTTGTTTC
>WWET01003674.1:66713-92385 GCA_011038615.1 Limnodynastes dumerilii | reverse complement strand
GACACCTTGTGGCGCCTTATAAATAAACAATAATAATAATAATAATAATAATAATAATAATAATAATAATAATAATAATAAATGGTGCTGCACTCCAGAGACAAATTAATCAGTCTGTTCCAATCAGACATGGGTCCATTCGGCACCTCTTTATTTTAGGTTTTTATAGTTTATAACTCATTTGAACAATGCTGCACTCCTGTTCCTGGTTATACCTGTAAATATATTTTAAAGTTTCTATAATAATCCTCCCTCCTTCTCTGCTCCAGTCTATATGGTTAAAACTGTTTAGTGCATTGTGAATTAGGTCATGCAATATTTTAGATATTTTTTCTCTATTGCATCTGTCAATTTATTACAGGTTTAAGCCCTTTTTTTCTTTATTCATTACATGCAATGTTTTAAATTGTACCCTGAAATGGTTGAATAGATGTGTGTTATTGGCCATGTCTGTCAAATAGACTATGGGCCAGATCCAGACTTAAGTTCCCTTTAAGTAGGATCGCGTAGCATGGTTACACAATCGTAAGTATGATGCACTCCCCCTGGCACCCCCTCCCCTTAGACGCACGTAATTTAGCTGATTTACAAGATCCAAATTCTACCTTAACTCTTTCTTGCTTATCTGCGGTCATACGTATCGCCTTGTCTTACGTAACTGCCTAACCCAGCCCATACGGTACAATTTAAATGCCTCCCTTTGCCTACAGTGCGTATTTTCTGTTTGCTTAGTGATGACACGCCCCTTCATACGTAGTTACGAACAAGTTATGTACGATCAGAGTTACGATGCGTAACATCTGCCGTGCGCATGTGCAGTACGTACAAACAGCCAAATTTACACATGCAGCATGCGGAAAATCACTGTCGCACTTAAGTCTGGATCTACCCCTATGTCTGTACAAAGATCTACCATTGTTGATCATATCACAGTATATCTGATCATTGGCTTAATATGCATCTTCCAAGCACCTTACCAAAATGTATGCAGCCTTCACAGTGATAGCCATCTTTGGACACCAGTGCCATATTCTAACTTACAATTATTGTGAAGCAATGAATCCAAGAATGATTTTCAATTCACTGAAACTTATCTAGCAGCATAACACCATAAACAGCTGACTGGAGTCTGTGGTGAGTGATAAAGTAACATTATTTGACAGTAATATAGGGCCGTATTCACAGATCAGAATGAGTTGGGTGTGGCAGTATCCGCACCTAACTCATCTGACCTGCCCCCCAACCCGCCCCCGTTTTTAGGAAGCTTATGTTACTTAAAAGTGCCATAGGGCTTCCTTAACTAACCACTCGTATATTTTCCTTCTTAGTGCGGCCTTTAAAGACTGCACGTACTCAATCTACATACTTAAATGGTACGTAGATTGTGTAAATGACCAACTACGCATGTGTAGTAGGTCATTTCTAAAACAACCATTCTTAACAAGCACCAGGTCCCAGATCCTAACTTAACGACAGGGGATCTAGGCAAGTCATTTGCGCATGTTCCGTCTGGGAACATCTGTGCATGTGCACGCCAGATGTTCCGCGTGCGTACTTACTGTCGTACGTAACCAAGTTACGCATGACAGAGCCCGCACAAGGGGCAGACCCTTATGTTAGATGCCATACAGGCTGGACTAGGCATGTAAATTAGGGGTCGAGGACGGGGAAGCCATATGGCCGCAGACCTAGTCGTAAAACCTTAAGGTAGGAATCTGGACATGTAAGTCAGCAGGGTAAGTCTACGGAGCCCCGCATGCACATAAAGAGTGCAGGGGTCTGGATCTGGGCCCAGCTGCTTAAGCTTGAATACAGTCCACTTTAACATAATGGGGCTAAAACTGCAATCATTAGACCAATTTCCTGACAATGTTATAATGGAAGCTTTTAATTAGGCAGCATCCAAAGGAACTATAAAAAATTAGGACTGTATGATAAATACTCTTTATTTTCTGTACCTGGCCTAGTTCTACTATATATACATACAATATATATATATATATATATATATATAGTGTGTGTGTGTGTTTTTTTCACATTTGTTTTGATTATTATACAATAAATACTATTTTATTCATCAACAGTATTTTTACAGGGTTATTTATTTATATGCTGGCTTTTGGTAACTCTGTTACCTTATTTTGTGTATGTATGTATGTATGTATGTATGTATGTATGTATGTATGTATGTATGTATGTATGTATGTATGTATGTATACACACACACACACACACACACACACACACACAGTGTATAGAACACAACCAAGAATATCTGTTTTGCTGTAGACAAGTTGACCATAAATGACATCATATAAAGAAGTGGTAAAAAGCTGCCTATGGAGAGGCTTTAATATAGAAAGCCAAACTCTAGATTTACAAAACGTGGCATAGTACCTAAACTCTGACTACAAGCATTGATTGTTTTTCTCCTGAAGTACTGCAGACTTCTCACAAGACAGTAAAAAAAAAATCTATAATTTAAAACACCAATTATGTTTTTTCATTTTGTGTGAAAAAAAATCAGAGATATTGGTTTGTATATCTTACATGTGTTTTTCAGTACGGCTGGCTGACTTGCAGAGGTTAGAGCATGAAGTAAGAAAACCATAACAAATAAAATACATGGAAACAAACAAGGAAAGGATCTGTGCAAAGGTCAAAATAATATCTCCAAGAGCACTGGCAAACACTGAGCCAAGGTAATATCAGAAACAGAGCTTCAATGCAATTGTTACAAAGAGATACATCACGTTTAAAAATAATAAAGGAAAAAACAATCAACCCCACCCCCAAAAAAAACAACCTAGCAACATTATAGCATTGGCATCCAGGGGTTACTAAAAGCAACCTAATAATGAAGCTGGTCATACACTGGGTCAAATGATCAATAAACTGGGACCAAGATTCCTAGTAAAACATGGAGGCCATAGCAGAAGAGAGCCATGCAGTGAGCTGATTGGCTACACTTAAAATATGGGGCGCTAGCGTGCCAGAGCGTTTCTGGTACGATTATTGTGCGTTTGAAAAATCCATTCAGTTACACTAGTACCCACGGATATCAAAAACTGATGAACTATGTGAAATAAACAGCTAGAAAGATTCTGATACATGCGACAATAAATTTAGCTTATGACAAGCTTTACTAGGTGTAGCTCTAAAGGACAGTGATGAAACTTAACCTCTGAATTAATACTTCATTAGCAGTGTAAGATTTTTTTTTTGTAACACACTATTATTCTTATTTACTTATAACTTGCTATAGCTCTAATGTTTTGCTCCCAGTATTTTACTGTAAATTTGGGGCAGAATTTAGCATATCATTTTTCTACATTCCTCAGTAATTCTTGGCTGCAAGGACTTATGTGATGCATTTTGTAAGTATAAATAAATATTTATATTTTTTTTACATTAACATACCTCTTATATTATGGCTCTTTTCCATTTAACATCTATTTAAACATTTATATCAATTGTACATTCTAACTCTATTCTTGCTTGTTCCGAAATGAAGCATCAGGAAACTTGGTCTAGATTTGTCAAGGACAACATAAATGAGGTTTCCACTGATGGGGAGATGATGTCACACAACATATTATGAGCTGAAGAAGACTTTTCGATCTCTTCATTTTGCATTTAAGACTATTGACAATTTTAACTTAACTTTTTCTGGAATAAGTGTAAAATGAAATGTGACTGTATGCAAAAAATGTAAAAGTGAATAGAATTTTGATTAAACAATGAAAGCAGTAGAAAAAGTCGACCAACTTTGAGAACGGTTTTGAATTGTGCATTTAAGCAGTAATCTTAAATATTTATGGACTCTCTCTTGCATTTGTAGTATGTTATCTGTTCCCAGCTTGTGTATTCTTAAAAGATCCAATTTTTTTGGTCAGAACTCGGTCTAGTAAGCCATGTAGCCTTCAAATTTTTTGTATAAGGCCCATAAAGCGACAGTTATAGGTTAAGCTATGCTTTCTCATTGTACCATTTTAGAGAAATATGGACCCACAAAACATGTCCAATCAGAAAGTGCATGCAATTTATTTTTCATTTTGCTGATGTTGGAGTAAACACCAATCTCTTCTGACCCTAACAAACCCTGAGCAGTAGAGTATCTACAGGCCACAGGGTTCCCCAGGGCTACAACAGTATAATCCTGTCTGATATCAGATAGGCATGAGAGAGAAGGTAGCACGATAAAATGTAAAGCTAGCATGGCTAAAAATAAAGACACAGGAGGGATGTATTTCAATGACTTCAGCAGTCAGCATTTTAGACATTGCTTTGTTATCTGCCTCTATTAGGGTCTGTAAAAGTATCTTGTGACGTTATATTGCACATTCACACTTGTTATTGAGAAATAAAATCTTATTAAAGCACTATGACAGACTACCTGAAAGAATTAGCTGTATAACGTTTATCAAATAATACAAGCTCACAAGAAATAGCTCAATCTTAATTAAATAAAAGTGATAGAAAAATTAATCTGTTGTCTAACAGTAAATGAATAGTTATTACTTTCCCCAGATTCATCCATCTGCCTCTTAGGAAAAGCAGATGCCGGTCATCTGCTGCATGACGTTATAATACACGAAAGGAACAAAATGAACTTTTAATTAAAGTAGTTGATTCCTTATTATTTTAATTGTTTTATAAAGCAGCATCAAGAGAAGGAGAAATATAAAGAAGCAGAAGGGGGCTAAATAGCATGGAAAAAATGGAATATAGCAGAGCAAAGAATCACTTAGAGAAGGCAGCACCTTTTTGTAAAGCATAACACTGAAGCATACATAGAATTTGACGGCAGATAAGAACCACTTGGCCCATCTTGTTTGCCCATGCTGTTACAGTAGGCCAAAGGGATTCTCACCGGGGGCCCGGAATCTATGTCAGCACCAGGTGTTCACTAGAGCCTTTGGTGGTGAGGATAGTCTAAGCTGCTGGTCTGACAGGTCGTGCCCCCGGCGATAGCCCCAGAGGGGTACTGCAGCGTGGTTAGTGCCAACAGGAACCCTTGCATACAGGATAACAGGTAAGTAATACACACTGAAACTCTCAAGAACAGTAATGTGGTTTTTAATGCAAAAAATGGAACCCTCATACACAGTACAACAAGAATGAATGTACACACAAACCCTTGTAAACAATAAATAAGTATACCAATATAAACCCAATGGCAGGGAAATATAGGAAGAGGATGATACTAGCACTGGAGGTGTTACAGGCTGCTCTCCTAATCAGAAAGGTGTACCAAACAAGGATACTGCTACACAGGCAGAACTTGGTGCACTACAAGTTCCAGGATGGAATAAGGGACTGTGCTGACAGTATGGACAGCAGCACAAAATAGGTAAAGACAGGTGTAACAGTCTACCAATAACAACACCGTAAGCTGAAATATACAGCGGAGCAATGGCTCAATACACACTGGAGATGACACACACTTAGTGGAATACACGCACAGTAAAACACACTGGAGATAAACAACTACACAGTGGTACAACAGAGCAAGATGGCAAATGCTGCGAGGAGATGTTAAACACAGGAGAACTAACAACGAGCTCCACACACTGCTAGATGGCAAAAGCAGGAAACGCACACAACACGTGGCAGATCAAACACTCACCCGACAAGAAGGTAGCAATGTGTGATGGTAAACACATGCACGCACCTCTTAGGAGAGGGATAAAGACTGGGACCTGCCGGGGCAGGTTGTTGACCACAGGGGGTCAACAACAATAACAGAGGGTATGAAGAAAGCAAGGGGGTACACACCAGGAACACAGGGTATCAGGAGTATGCAAAAGCAATACACAGCACTCAGACAGTCAGCAAGCACGATCAGGAAACCAGACGCTATAACCGACACCTGTGATACCGAGCAGAGGCTATTTAAGGGGAACTCCCCCAATCACTGGTGAGAACCTGACACACCTCCAGAGGTGATTACCTGACAGCTGGGGAAAAGGGAACACATAGAACACAAACCTGCTACACCCTGCCAGTGCTATTCTTACGAAGTGTAACACATGCCCCCCTTCCTGTGAGACAACTCTTCTTCACCTCCAGTTATTATTATTATTATTATTATTATTAATTATTATTTGGCTGAAGCACAAAATGTTGTTTTTAGTAATGCTTTTTGTGAATAGTCAATAAAGGAAACTTTGTTTCACACTTTCTGTGATCCTTCAATCTTTTTCACAACTTGTGCATACATACAACACAAACAAATGATAGTGCAGTATTTTGGTGAATTATAATGGGTTACTATGACCACCTTAAACACCTAAACATGGTATAGGGATACTAGATTGGGCTGCATAATGTCAGCTATTTGTTACTTGATTCAACGTGTATGCTCTCATACTTCCATCATGGATATCTCAATGAGAAGAATAAGGAAAGAGCCCAGACATAGCATAATTCAATTAAAAAAACCTATACTAGATAACTTTGTTAAAACATGTGTACTGCAAGGTTCATAATCAGCAGCAATAAACATAAAATAATTTGTGGCTTATCTGCATGGGTCTTCCCGTTGTCTGTAGCCAATCCTTCAGACAATGATGGTAAAAGTCCTTTTCTGAAGAAGGCAGCAATGGTGAAGACCTTTCAGATTTAGTAGCAAATAGTGCAAATTGAGCTTTGAGAGCACAAAGGTAATAATACTCAACGCGTTTCGTACAACAGCAAAAAAATATCAGCTCATGGGCTTCGTCAGGAGAAAATAGTAGTGCTACGCTATGTCTTGGATCTCTCATTGGAGTAAATACAGACCTAAAGGGCTTGGTACATTACGCTATCGTATTTTCAATGCACCCCCTAGGCACTCTCCTCACGTGTCTGTACTTTGGTCATTTTACGCTGCCCAAACCCTGCCTTAACCTTTCAAAGCATAAGTACTGACGTATGTAATGGATTTACGTACGTTACAGCCTAACCCGGCCCATACCGTCAAATTGAAATGCCTCCCTCCGCCTACAAAGCGTAACTACAGGTGTCGCATGGAGGCCCCGCCCCTTCATTCGTAGTTACGCTGATGGTACATACGTTCAGCTTTACATGTCGTAACATCAGCCGCACGCATGTGCAGTAAATACCAATCAGTGATTTTACGCCATTGGCTAGTGTAAAAATCGCTAGCGTACGTAGTTTAGGATCTGGCCCATTATTACTATACACTATAATATCTATTACAAGTTTGAAACACTTTACAGTAGGTTTGTGAAGTACACACACATACATTATATATACATATATATATAATTTTAGATTTTTACATATGATAATTTGTATATAGCCATCATATTACCTACATTAGCTATAATGCAACATAGTTGTTCTTTGGCTGAAGTGATCTAGGAGTGGCAGATGAACTCAGGGTAGTGGGTATAGGGCCTTGTTAGCAATACTTTACACAGCCCATTAATTTCTTAAAAGGCCCCTGGTAACTGGGTGCATTTTCCTGTACCTAGGACAGAAACATACAGCCTCAAAGTTTTGCCTTTTGTTTAGGCTACAATCAGAATGCTGCATGATCAGGATGCAACCTCACCCTTTTGTAGATTTAAAGGAACATTTGCTAGGCTGGTAAAAAATAAACAAAGGAAGAAACATGTTCTAAAGATTAAAGAACCTGTTTCTAGGATTCTAAGAGGAATACAATCATTTTATCTGTTAAAATAAACTTAAAAAAAGGAGCATTGAAAAACAAGGTATAATCTGCATTATAAAAAATATATTATATTCTTATGTGCACAATATAAGTCACTGGTTTTCTATCTAAGTGCTCAATAGGATCATTATGACTATTGCTATGGGTATTCAAAAAAGCAATGAACAACCATCCATTGTACTTGCATTATTTCATCGCTTTGACCAATAATTAAAACAATACATAAAATGATCTACTTACAGAACAGGTAGCCACTCACAAAGAAACCAAGATGGTGAGCAAGCTAGCCCATTATTATGAACCTAACATACCATTTTTAAGACATTGTCAATTGTGCTTTATATTAAGTCCCCTCATTTAACTCTTACGGAGGTAAAGAAAGGTTTAAATTAAAACGGTCTAAATCAAAAAGGTAAGGTTAGCAAAGCTGGAATACGATTTGTGTTTAACCCAAATTAATTTTATAGATGAAATTTTTTTTAGATGAATGGTGCAATACTAATATAAATCAGTTTTGCAATCTTAGCCTCATCTGATGAGGAGCTACTGTATAATAATGAGCTATTTTAAAACGGGCGTTGTAGCAAAGACAATGATACAATTCCACATGCAGTGTTGTTACAAGGGTAATCTTCTCTTTGACTAACGTCATTGAAAGAGGATGTAGGGCAGGCTCTCTCAGAATTAATGTCAACAATTAGCAGTAGTGTGCAAATTCTAATAGATTTTAAGACTAAACCAAGCTACGGACATTAAGTAATAGTTAAAAATGGACAAAAAAAATTATTTTATATTATATCTTACTCCATTAAAAGCTATTTATGTGGAACCCGAGTTATCCCTCTGACCAAGTACAGTAAGCGATGTGGAGGGGTGGGGATTTCTAACTAGCTGAGCAATATTCAGCTATTTCATGCACAATTTGTTACTTTTGAAATACAAACAATGTCTGCAACACACCCTGGTATTAGAAAAATAAACCAGGACATAGTTTAGGCAAGAAAAATAAGCAACACATCTCACTTCTGTCATTTGCACACTATGGAAATTGTTAATTATGATTAACTAAATAAGATCAGTATAACATAGAAAAGAAACAAAGACCCCATAGGGCTGCAGGGATCGTAAACAGCAGACAGGGACCAACTTGGTACCTGTGAGACAGGGGTTAAGTACATTTGTTTTGATATCAGATAAGAAAAAAAGGGGCAGGTGGCACTCTTGCAGGAGGGGCTTGCTCTTTGGCTTGAAACCCAGGAAGGCTGAGTACCATTTCAATATGTGCTGTATTTATCTGTGTCCCCTCTTCCTTTAGCTATCTGTGCTCACTTTCTGCTTATCGCAGAAAAGTGTATGGAACCACAAAGAGTGACCCCTAGAACCGCTATCACCGGCACACAAAACCTACATGTATTAAATAAAGTGACCCTTCATTCTTGAATATAGAAAAAATTTATAAAAAATTCATAAACTCTTAAAAAATGTAACTTTTATTAAATACATTTAAAATGGGTAATATCCCTTTAAAAAGCGAAATATCAAAGCATCCATATAGCACCCACTGCTGTATAAGTCAAAAGGACAGTGTTATCAGTCACAAAATGCAAAAGATAGCAAAAAAAAACATCAAAATAATACTTGGATAGTACAGCACAAATCAATGAGCAACAATGTGATAACACTTAAGATAAACCAGAGTCTTTATGAATGTTTGTAATCCTTACATATAAATAAAGATACACTAATATTCTCATAGGTATACAATGTACAAATAATTAGCAAGAGAGATCTAGAGGGGTTACATATCCAGCTGGCGTTCAAAAGGAGGTTCATATCACTCCAACGGTATGTGGCAGGTGGGGGGGGTACCGTTCTATACTAATCCAGGTAAATCTGTGCCCTAATAAAGAGATCCTAATGGTCTCACGACCGTGCTTGTACTCCGGCTCATACCTGTCCCTACACTATTCTGAAGGACCAGAGCCAGGGCCATGAGAGACGCATCAGCAAGTTTCAGCAGATGTCAGGGTGCTCGGATGCAGAGTGTAGTAGCCCCATGTTTTGTAGTCACAAACTGTTTATAGATTTAAACAAAGCAGGGTCCTCCGATTAGGACCTTACACACAAGATCCAGTTAAATGCTCACCACTGAAAGGATCATACGTGCCTCCATGTGAATTAAAGTCAATTTAGACTCTTAGACGGTAGGTGATATTGTGATGGAACCCAGAGTAGTTCTCATGCACTGTTGTACACTATTTTTTGCTAAATGCCATATAACCAGTTACTCTGAAGAAGATTTTCCTTATGGTCAAATTCAAACTCCGTACTTCTTCCAGTCACTGTACAAAAAGTCCACACTGTTGAGAAGATGTCCGTTCTAAGGCTATTTAGGGCTGCCATCATTGAACAAGGCGACGTGTTTCGTTCATATAGAACTTTTTCAAGCCAACCTATTATTTGAACACATTCTATAAAGTGCTTCAAATAGAAGCTTTAACTCTTTTAAATAAGTCTAAAAAAATATATATAATTGCTTATTTGAAATTGAGGCTAGCTTATTTAGAAAAGCTTTTTCTTGGGCTTTCTTTGGTGCCTTCAGAGTCAGTGAGTTAGTGGCTTCTGGTAAGGTAGCGGTGGATGCCGGTATGTTAAAACACAATGTAGTTTTTAAAGGTGATTCGATGGCATGCAAGGTACAAAGATCCAAAACAGATCAGATGGGGAAGGGTTGCTGAGTTTTCCTAGTGCCAACTTGATGGCCCACATTAATGGAGACCCGTTAACCAAGTGTCAATTTGTTTTTATATTTAAAACATGTCTAATATGTTTAGGGCTGAATACGACCTTGTATGATACACATTAATTTCATATTGACACTGCTACTTCTGCCATCATTGAAAGGTATTTGCTTGCCGCGATTCAGGCACATGGGAGGTAGAAGTTTGGCTCCTTTAAGAAATACAGTCGGGTTAAGCAGTGATAAGTTGTTTGTGGTGTGCTTGAGCTTGAATCACTCCTAGGTCTGACTGGTTGCCTTTGGGAAGCACAAGGGGATTTTCCTTTATTTTTTTTATCCTCCAAGTAAAGCTCCAATTAGTAGGGCAAGTGTTGGAGGTTTGTGGAGCTGTTCACACTCGTTAGGGTGGTTCAAAGGCGCGCTATCCTCTTCCCCTCCCTGGGTTTATTTTAACTTTTAGATTTTTCCTGTATTACATTAGAACAGGTATGGTCAAGTGCATTTAGTCTAGGTTATTGGATATATTGCTTTAAAAAGAAAAAAAACCTGCAAAACATAAACCGTCGGGGACCAAGTGTGAGAAACACTGTTATAGAACAGTTAAGTTGAAGGCAGTAATTATCAGTAATATTACAGTTTGTTAAGCAAGTTCTTACTATATTGCCTGCGGGCTAGTTCTTCATTTCAGGTCAAGAGTGTGATGGCAGATGAGCGTGGATTGTTAAACACTCTCCTGTTTATTGGGGGAAAGGGAGGGGGCTCCGTCTGCCAGGTGGGCAAGTGATACACTAGCCGGTTGGAGAACGTATTGGTTTGAATTCTGGGGATTGAAATGGGAGTTATTTGCCCATTTGCTGTTGCAAGAACTCCTAGTATTTAGTCCTCCAATGTACTTATATCTGGGCGGCAATGATTAGGGACTTGGAGTGCTCCTTCAAGATAGACATTGCTATGATCCAGACAAAAATTCCTGGGATGAAGGTGGCCTGGTCATACATAATACCAAGGCTATGTTGGTGCAGGGCCACAGATGTTGTATAAATAGATAAGAGAAAAGATAAAATTATTCTATTGTGAAGTTTGTATCGTGTGGGGGTGGTATCAGTATACCTCATCCGAAGAGAAGGCACAGCGCTGAGCACTTATATGGGAGCGACAGTATTCACCTAGCGGAAGGAGGGTATGATATCTGTTAGGGAACTGTTGTGAGCCTTGGTGGCGGGCATAGGTACAGGAGGGTACCTTCGCTATGGCGGTAGCAGTGGGGGGGTCCTCAAGGTATTTGGCACAAAAGGGGAATGTTAAGTTGGTAAATGTTCATGTACTCAACCCAGGATGTATGCACGGACACCATACACTAGCGGTTGGGTCCATATGTGTGCAGTCTTTAAGGTGCTAGGGTGAGCAATATGATTGGGTTGCTGTTGGTATGACAGTTTTTTTGTTAGGGCTAGTCAAATTCGGTGCTGAACCCATAATCTGCTATTTGAACCACCTATTCACTTCTGGATGATCAATCAGTAATCTTCAAATACAATTCGGCCCAATTAATAAACCACGTTCTCTCTTCAAATGCAGCTATTGTCTCTGTGTGTTGATTTCGTTTAGGTGTGCCTGGCTGACTGGTGCTTTTAGAATATAAACACACACATGTACACACCGCTAGCTAGTCCAATCATAGATTCTACTCACACTAGCCATCACAAACATAAAATAAAAACAACATATAAAAAAGTGACAATGCTAAAAACGTACAGGCATGCAGAGAGATTAAACATTGCGTCTAAAGTGAAATAAATACAGCATACCAGACAAAGTGAGGAAAAGCTGGTTTCTGAATGTTGTGATTACTGTTCGTTAGAAAATTGTTTCCTGTTCTCTTGAAACAAAGACATACAATATAGAAATTAAGATGAAATCACAGGAGTAAGATTTAGACTCTGACAAAAGGATGATCTGGCATTAACAATCTAGAGCCTTCTGTGCTAAATAGAAGGTAATTTGCCTGTAATCATCTGTGTTTAGAATGCTGAAAACAGGAGTGCTTAATGTTTTACCGAGCAAGGTCAGAAAATAAAACATATAATCAAAGGTAACAGATTTTGCTTCTATTTATTTACCAGGTGTCAGATTTCTCATGTAATTGGCAAGTGCCCCTATTCTCCAGGAACAGTTTCAGGTGGACATGTAGATTATTCAGTCTTCAACATATTCTTTATTTTTTGTTTTATGTGCGCATAAATTTCAACAAACATATCTCTTACCAGGGCTGTAGGTAATATTTTCCCAAATGTTTTTAGTTATGTGCAACCCGGGTTATTGCAGGGTGATTTGTGGTTAAATGAAAAACAATCTCTGACCCTTAAAACACTGCAGGATAGACCCGGGAATTTCCTGGACCCAGGTCAATGCGCGTGGCTCCCAGGGAGATTTTTGTTTACTATTGCCATAGTAATAGGCGTGTTTGTGAGAGACCCGCGTTTAAAAACAACATGGGACCTTTCACACTGACACCTATCCCGTGTTGGACCTGGGAAAATCTAATCTTTTTTTCCCAGGTCCAATTGCCGAGTCATTAGACCCAGGTCCAGACAGAGGGGATGTTTTACATTACCACCAAAAACTCGGATTTGAGCCGAGACCCGGGTCTAAGGTCAAAAACCCGTATTTTTGTGGTGATGTGAAAGGGGTGTAGAAACTCCTTACATCTCTATGCGTGCAGCAAAGTTGATCGTGCGTATGGGCTAAATACAGCCCTTACTGTACAATTTAAATACGCATGTTCAAATGAATCACAATGTAAATAATTCTCGGACTTATTTTAAAGATAGAATGTTAGGGTTTGTTACTGGATAATTGCAAGAGTGCCAGGCCCTTTTTTTGTGTTTGTCTTGCGCACCTGCTGTATAATTACCTTATAAATTGATTTGAGCAACCTCCATTTTGAATGTATATAGTTATATATTATGTCTTATGGGTGCGCTGTGTGTGTGTCTGTGTACAGTGGGTTCTATTTACAAAGATTATTTTTATGCGATAGTGCCAGTTTTGAAGTGAAAACTGTCTCTATCACAGAAAAATGAAGTGAATGATATTTACAAAATGCTGGAGCAGAGTTTTACACTCCGATCCCGGCGTAAAACTAACGCTACCCTGTTAAGGGTTGAGTTTTCCAGCAATGTCCCCATATACTAATCTTTTCCTCCCCCTAATAGCTGTTATTAGGGGGGAGGATAAGGGGGATATATATAGGGAGACAGTTGGAATACATATTTAAATAAAAATGTTTAAAAAAAAAATGATACAGAAGGAGAGGGCAATAAGGCTGGCTTGACACAGAAGGTGGGGCAATACAACTGGTTGGACAAACAGAAAAAGGGGCCAAGGCTGACTGGACAAAAATAAAGAGGGGGAAATAAGACTGGTTGGACACACAGAAGTATAGGCCAATAAGACTGGTTGGATACACAGAAGGAGGGGGTAGAAAGCTGATTAAGCACAGAAGGAGGGGCAATAAGGCTCACAAAAAAAGTGGGGGGGGAGGCTGGCTGGACACATAGAAGAAAGGGCAATAAGCCTGATTGGTCACACAGAGAGAAGGGGCAATAAGGCTAACTGGACAAACAAACAAGGAAGGGGAAATAAGGCTTATTGAACACGCAAAACTAAGAGGCAGAAAGGCTGACTGGTCCAACACTCACAAGGAAGGGGCAGAAAGGCTGACTGTGGAGGCATATACCCACACACACACACACCTCTACAAGGAGAGGAGAGATTGGATGGCTCTAAAGACACACACATGGTGGGGGAAATTGGATGGCTTTAGAGACGCACAAGAGGGCAGGAAAGGATGACAGTAGAGACACACACACACACACACACACACACACACACGATGGGGAGAGTGAATGGCTGTAGAGATACACACACACACACGGAGAAGAATATTGGATGGCTGTAGAGAAACAAACAGAAGGAGGAGATAGAAAGGCTGGATGGACGTATATATTTAATGTGTGTAGATTTCTATACTTCATTGGTTAATTGTGGTTACAAGAATGTTGAATTTATTGTTCAGTGGTCAGAAGGATGCAATCTGTATTGTATGGCGTCCTGTATAGCGGTCAATAGGTTAATGTCTGTATGGTATGGCTGTCACTAAGAGATATATATATAACTGCACCATGTGATCGGGAGAGACAGCATGGGACAGAGAGAGAGGGAACGTCGCAAGAAGGGAAAAGACGACAAAGGTAAGTGAGAAAAGACATGGAGGCTGTACATAAGGGGCACACATGAAGGCTGTACATTACAAGGGGCAGACATGAAGGCTGGACATTACAGGGGGCAGGCATGGAGGCTGGAGATAAGGGGCAGACATGGAATCTAGACATAATTGGCACACATGGAGGCTGAACATTATAAGGGGCAGACAACGGAGGCTGGACACTAACAGGGGCAGACAATGGAGGTTGGACATTACAAAGGGAACACATGGAGGCTGGACATTACAATTATAAATTTTTTTTATAAGAGGGCTGTAATAAGGACTGAACCTTATGAGGGAGCTGCAATAAGGGCTGAAAAGTTAAAGGGGGCTGCAATAAGGGCTGAAATATTATAGGGGATCTGTAATAAGGACTGACACTTATGAGGGGGCTGCAATAAGGGCTAAGAACCATATAGCAGGTTGTAATAAGGGCTGATGAGGGGTGAATGCACTTTTTTTTTCTTTTTTCTTTTTACAGAAAAGCACTGTTTAGGGATATATTAAAAGAAGATGCTGGGAGACGAATTGTAGGAAGATGCAATTATATATGCTCTAATGTGATGTTTTTAGTAATCTTGAGAAAGATAAGAGCATTTTTCCTGGAAACATTGTTAGAGGAGAACAACATAAATATGGCACATCTAGTGGCACATCTAACTAGTCTAACTAGTGACTATGGGCCAGATCCAGAACAATGACCCTTGGCGGAAATACATCCATCAGATGACGATGACAGTTACTGCGCATGCGTAGTAACTATTTTACGTAATCTATGTATCGTTTCGTTATGTAGATTGCGTATAATCGGTCTTAAAGACCGCATATACGCAATCTACATTACAACGCCGAGGGACGTTGTTCTGGATCCGGCCCTATGCGTATATAGCCTAACAAGGCTCACACTGAGTTCAGGTAATAACTTGGCATTCCTTCTTAGTTATTTTACATAAACTGCTTAGGCCGACACACCTCCCTCCCCCCATAAAACCCATGAAATAAAGACACGGACAACTTTTTGGAATTTGAAAATAGGGGGCACAGATTTATTAATAGGAATTGAGAAGCATGACTATGAGTTTTGGTAGAACACAAGTGGCGCACTAGCAAGGTGAGGGACAGTAGATGTTACACACATATGGAACATGCATCCCCTGTTCAAGCACCCCCCAGGTAGATGGGTCAAACTGGGTACTAACCCCCTTCAAAGTGCACACCTCAAGGCGGCAGCAGGGACCCAACCGCCTGGCCTGGCCTCCTGATGAAATCTTGAGGGGTGTACCTACCCACTACCAACAATCCCCTTCCCCATGCGCTATAAACTCAGAAGCTGCTCCCCCACCGCTACTGCCAATCCATGCCCCGACTGTGAAGAAAAATACATGTTAAAACAAACGACTACTGACAAAACAAGGGAGGGAAAAAATTTTCTGGAATGAATCACAAAATGGCCGCCTGCTTATATAAATCCCCTTAACAAGCCCACCCCCTTAAACTAATGTTATTGACACTAACCCCTGCATGAACCCTATGGGGAGGGGGAAGTGAGCAGGCCCAGCGTTTATCTTCCCTCCTGCTTAGGCAGCACTCAGTTTCATTTATCATATAATTGCAATGTATGTAACAAATTTTTCTGACTTATTTTAAAGATAGAATGTCATGGTTGATTACTGGTTAATTGCAAGAGTGCAATGATATTATATATTATGTATAGACAGTGATGTGTATCCAACACAAGGAAAGGAGCTTTGTGTTGGATACACATCACAGTCTATAATTAGTTTATTAGCCGTGCACCTGAATTATTATTTTTTTATTGAGTGAATGCTAGCGAATTATTTTTGGAGTGAGTGCTTGCCTTCCCATTGATTAGAAAAAAAAAATAATTATATATGTAATGTGTGTGTGTGTGTGTCCAAACAGACATATAACTCTATGTGTCAGCACATAAATAAAAAGGAGGTTTAGTTCACAATGTAGCTATATTGGGTTAAGCTCAACTGCCCAGCATCAAGGCACGTCCTGTAGGCAAGGCCCTATCCATTTGCTATATGTGTACTCAGGAAGTCTGTATTAAGACACTCTTGCATTTGAACAGCCTGCGGCGGCAATGTTGGGGAGGGGTCAAACTCCCAAATGAAATTAAACAGTAGCAGTGCGAGACCTTTTTTGTTCCTTGTAGTTACATAGCGGTCACTTTGGTCCTTGCTTGCACCCCTATATTTATATATAAACTTGCACACATTTAATTTGTTGAATCAGAAGCGCAGCTATTTTTTGGTGTATATTATACATACATACATATACACACACACATATATATATATATATATATATACACACACACATATATATATATATATACACACACATATATATATATATACATACACATACACACATATAAACATATACATACACACACACACACACACATACCATTGATTGAAAAAAAAAATTATATATATCTATAGAAGCATATAAATACATACATATTCATACAGAAACACAGCTGATGGTTATTTGTACCATGGTGTTACACAATAGTAGAGATACATTTGGTTTAACATTTTATGTAATTGCTATGCAAATAACTGGGTGTAGCTTAAGTGGTTTAAACAGTTCAAATGACTAGTATGTTTTATAGCTATACCTGATAATGATAACTAATACTCCCAAGAAATTATACAGAACTATTAGTTAATCCAGTAAAAATGATTGCCATTTTCACATACTCATCCATTAACAAATAGGGGCTGATTCAGAGTTTGGTTGTAAGAGAAAAACAGGTTAAAATATGCAGTTCAGCAAAACTTTTTTTTTTTTTCAACATGAATGGTCCCAATTAATTTTAAATCTTTTGCATACATGGAAAATACTTTACTTTTGTACATAGAACTCTGCATAGCTTTATGTTTAATCTATAAAACAGATTTGAGCTAAGATTCACCTCTCAATTCGAATTCTGCTTTCACTATATAAATTTGCTTCCCCCTGCAGTTCAGCATGGTATTGCTCAGGTCTACACTTGCACCTAAAAATAGGTGCAAGAGCAGCTCTGAATTAGCCTTATAGAGAAGAAATAACACCTACTAAAACAAACCAGAGAAGATATTAGCAGTCCATAGCTGCAAGCGAACAACATCCTACCCCTCCAATAATAGGCTTAATGAATGTAGTACAAAAGCAGACCATTCTTCCTCTTTGTAATTAGGTTTTTAAGCACCCAGGTCCATTCATAATAATGCTTTCGAATAACTACTAGTTTACAAAAATATTATTTATAAAGCAACACATTACAAAGGAGATTTTGCCTAATTTACAGTAAACTGAGTGAAACTAATTTACCATATGGTTGCATGCACTGCCATCTGTCCCTTAGATGTAAAAATACAATAAAAATGTTTTTAGCCAACTATCTAAACCATAAATGGCACAAATAGCATTAGGGAAGAATTAGCTGAACTGATGTGAATTAGTTTTCTCACAACTGTGATAAACAGTCCAATGTAATTATTAAGTGTAGTACTTGATTTGAATATAAAGTGGAGATATAATGTCATTATGGAAATTTCTGTATCTGCAGGATTTGGGCAGCTGTTTTTGAGAATGATTAGTTCATTTCATTGACTGCACAGAGAAACTAGTTTTTGAAATAACACAACTAGAGACTACAAGGCCTGTCCTTACATCTCCTTTGAGCTTGAACACCATCTACATTAACTCCAGATGCTGAGTAAGACTAAGTTACAGGTCACAGTGTGGAAATTCAGCAGCTTGATTTCACTAGTGATGGTTTTCATTTTCCCACAGTGCTGCCAAATCAGGTCACTGTATGACACAATATGCTCTCATAGAATTACAAAGTAGTAGCAATGCAATCCATGCCTGTAAGACATTCTTCCATTATTTATCTCTACAGCAAACTAAAATGATACCAAAAAGCCAGATCCCCAACCGACATGCGTTTCAATAGGCTGCATCTGTATAAACCAATCAGAACACAGACTAATCTATCCAGACTTAAGAGCAATGACATTTCTGTTAGTGGGGCTTGGTTGAGTTTATAAAAGTGGTGTAACTACCATGGTAGCTGCTACAGGTCAAAAAGGAGAGATCAACACCCAGGGAACTCAAATATGTCAGAGGCTGGCAGCTGAAGACATGCAGAGCAAGTCCAAATCTCCCCAAGCAAGCAGACTTGTTCCCTGAAGTGGGCATTACCTCTTAGATAGATAGATAGATATATATATTACATAGTACATTAACTATCTATCTATCTATCACACACAGCTCAAAAAAATAACATCTCCTAGATCTGAATGAATGAAATATTCTTATTAAATACTTTGTTCTTTACATAGTTGAATGTGCTGACAACACAATCAACCTAAAATTATGAATGGAAATCAAATGTATTAACCCATGGAGGTCTGGATTTGGAGTCACCCTCAAAATTAAAGTGGAAAAACACACTACAGTCTGATCCAACTTTGATGTACTGTCCTTAAAACAAGTCAAAATGAGGCTCAGTAGTATGTGTGGCCTCCACGTGCCTGTATGACCTCCCTACAACGCCTGGGCATGCTCCTGATGAGGTGGCAGATGGTCTCCAGAGGGATCTCCTCCCAGATCTGGACTAAAGCATCCGCCAACTCCTGGACAGTCTGTGGTGCAATGTGGCGTTTGTGGATGGAGCGAGACATGATGTCCCAGATGTGCTCAATTGGATTCAGGTCTGGGGAACAGGCGGGCCAGTCCATAGCCTCAATGCCTTCGTCTTGCAGGAACTGCTGACACACTCCAGCCAGATGAGGTCTAGCATTGTCTTGCATTAGGAGGAACCCAGGGCCAACCGCACCAGCATATGGTCTCACAAGAGGTCTGAGGATCTTATCTCGGTACCTAATGGCAGTCAAGCTACCTCTGGCGAGCACATGGAGGGCTGTGCGGCCCCCCAAAATTAATGCCACCCCACACCATTACTGACCCACTGCCAAACCGGTCATGCTGGAGGATGTTGCAGGCAGCAGAACATTCTCCATGGCATCTCCAGACTCTGTCACATGTGCTCAGTGTGAACCTGCTTTCATCTGTGAAGAGCACAGGGTGCCAGTGGCGAATTTGCCAATCTGTGTGTTCTCTGGCAAATGCCAAACATCCTGCACGGTGTTGGGCTGTAAGCACAACCCCCACCTGTGGACGTCGGGCCCTCATACCACCCTCATGGAGTCTGTCTCTGACCGTGTGTTCCAAAGGCAATTTGGGCAACTTCAAACAGGTAACATAAAATCGTATAGCCTTGAGAAAGATCGGTCTACGATCGAAACGCGTTGGATAGTGCTGGAGAAGCTACCTTTTATGTTACCCGTTTGAAGTTGCCCAAATTGCCTTTGGAACTCAACAGTATTTTATATGCTTATTTGAAACTGACTCAATGTGAGTATTACACTGGATGTATGTTTTCCTTTTACCTAATAAATTGAATTGCACTAGATAGTGCCTCTGTTTCCATTATCTCTCCCCATCTTCTTACAACGTGTAACACGCACGGCAACGAGAACGAGGTCTGGTATACCGGGTGGGACATTGGAGCTACACGCTGCAGATGGCAGCACGAGTTCTCTATTGTGGTATTGAACGGGACATCAGATCGGAACGCTGCATAAGACTGAGCTCCCTGTTTAAAGTGAACACCCTGGGAACTGTGAGTAAACTATATACCATCTTGGATTCCTCTTTAACTGAAAAAGAATATTCTTGGTGAAAGACCAAAGCGGACCATTATTTCCCTCACTGTATATATCCCATGACTGAATCGGCTACAGTGTTTCTTTATTTGCATTACAACGCACAGGTTGCGTGTAGCAATATACCATTCTTTGTATACACATGTAACCTCTTTTTTGTGCATGATTGCAGTGAGCGCTATTCCTCTACAGCCCTTTTTGTTTGTTTATTTATATCCCTTTAAGTATCACACTTTTTGCGGGCTGAAGGATAAGCAGCCCACATAGCTATTTGATTTGAGCGCTGGGTCTACACCTCTTAATTTGTGTACATCCATATGTAAACCTGTCTAGCTGCAGGAGGTTACAAATCTTGAGAATTGCATTAATAACCAATTATTCATTTTCTGGAAAAAGACATAACAATGTGTAGTCATTTATCATTGCCAGCTTGATCTGTTCTTGCCATATTCTGGATAATTATTTCCAGAAAAAATGTCACTTCCACCCTGCATTGTCATAACACAACTAATTGACATTAGACATCAACAGGCAAAGCAATTCCTCCAATAAACTATGAAAAAGAAGCATATGGATTGGATCCAGACAGAAGTAGGCGCATCATAAAAGCTCTGTTTTTGCAGTCCCCACAACACACCCAAGCGTTTGCATGGATACAGTGGTGACCAGCTATAGGATCCCCAGTTTGCACGGTTTGGAACACCCTTAAATTGTGATCTAGTCTCTTGCGTAAATCCCCTCGACATGTATCATCAGTGCATACGTGCGCCAGATATTATGTGTTGTAATTTGTTCTGTACAGAAGAACTTTCGTTGGAGGGCCCGGCACTTAAGATCCAGTTTGGGTTAGACATGTTAATTAAGTGCCGAGGAAAGAGAGCAGAAGCTGTGCATGAATCTGAGAAGTTAAGGCAGGGTTCTGGACATGCAAGGTCCAGAGCTCCTTCTGAAAGAGGAAGGTGTAAGGGGTCTGCACTCCTCTCTTCCATGCCTACTTACAGATCTCTGTGTGTACGTATGTCGCATCTGGTCCACTCTTCCGTTTAAGAAGCCAAGTTCAAGCAATTAAGCAAAAAGAACAACATTTCTGATACCCTGAAAGCATACTTTCAATCTTCTGTGGTCAGGGTTTGTGACCTTTAAGTTGTTTTGTTTTTGTATAGTATTATAGTGTCAGCGTTTATTGGTGAACCAAAATGAACTGCAGGATTCTCGGCAGGGTTGGGTCATTAAAAGAGCAATTATTAGTACTAGAGGTCTCAGATTTTTTTGGGAATCCGCAGACAGCAGCAGTGTCATTTTCATTTTTGGGATATATATATATTTTTAGTGGTAAACAAGGTCACATTTATACAGTATTACCTTTAAACACAGCAGTATTATTGATCAATAATTACAAGGCTGAGTGAGCAGGCACAAAAGCTTGATTGTGATTTCACAACTCTGCAGGCATTAAAAACAGTTATTTGTCAACTCTGTGAATACATGTCACTGTATTGTAAATGTGATGTAAAGATTCAATGTAATGTATAATATGTTTCCAGAGGCTGAACTGACTGTGATAAAGCCCACGTCAAGTGATTTATTAAATGTAGGGAATGTTGCTGAACACATGTGATGAAGTTTTTATATTCATTGTATTAGTTGAACTTTGGGGTAAATCCTTTGGGGTAACTATTACTGAAAAAGTTTGTTTGTTCCAGGAATGCTAACCTTTAACAGCCCCAGTCATTTTAATTTTGTTGCTCAAATCTATAATGGCTTCAGATTACACAGTGCATTAATATTGTCTTGAAAGACAGCGATTGGTTATTTTGGAGAAATAAAGCTTGTACAGAATGAAACCAGGGGAGAAAGCAGGAAAATACGCAGGTATCTGCGTTTTTGCACAATTAATCGCCCCCATTGTTTTATTGAAAAAGAGCCTCATTAAAAAAAAATAATAATAAGGGGTGATTTTCTCTTTGGAAATATGATTTTCCATACTGTATCCTCATCATACAGAAGTGGTATGGTTTTGTTTAGCAGAGATAAAATAGTTAAAATAATAAAAGTTTATATAATTTAGATCTGTACAAAGCATGTACAGTTGTAGAATTCCATACAAACAGGTAAACTTCACGATATAAACTTAGCAACGAAAACTTCCCCACACCAAAACTTTCCAGGATGACTTAGGTGATGATCAGGATCTGAAACAGGCCATCTTCACAAATAGCCTCCAGTTAAAACAGTGAACACCCTGGTTAAGAATCAGATTCAACTTTATTTATTAACTAGGATATAGATTACCTCACAAGGGAAAAGAGGTGGTTAGTTATATTATGTGTTAGCCTAGGGTTGTAGCGTATCTCTGCGTTCTTTTCCAGTGCAAGTAACAGCTGCTACATCCTGCATTGCAAGGACATCTTAAGGGAAGGAAGGTGTGGATGGACATATTCACCGGACAGTAAAGCTAGCCACACACTAGAGTGATTATTGGCTTGATTGTCCAATTATCACAGATTGGACGAAATCTCACTCTGGAGATATTCACTCCCAGAGAGGCAAGGGGCAGCTCTTCAGGATTCCCGATTAATTATCGTTCCAAGGGTCCAATATTGTGCAGTGTGTGGGTATTTCAGATGATCTCTGACTATTTTCTCAGATTTTAAATCCTTTAGGGTGTTGTTATGTAAATCTACAAAGCACGTAACAGCAGCTTCCTGTGTATTCCACAGGATACACATTCAGCTGAGCTCACATTGAAAGTGATAACATGCAACATGCAACAATGGACCTGAAATTACTTTGGATTTTTCACTTTATGGATACAACATTCAAAGACTTTGGATGCGTCAGTCACCCTCTGCACTTTCATTTAAATTATCTAAAAATATCAGAGTCAAAAGTTCAGATTATCATATAGTGTGTGTAGTAAACTATTTTTATGATAAAACTGCAGAAAAATCACACACTTTTTATCCATACGATTATCGCATAGTGTGTGGCACCGATATCGGAACTTAGAAGAAAAATTGGTACAAACAGCTGAGATGTTAATCGCTCTAATGTAAGGCCAGATTAAGGGTGTGCTCCCACAACTGAACCTAAGACATAAGTATGTACAGTTTACAGCAAAACAATTGCACTAGTCCAGGACAACGCACAAGTCCATGAAGACAGTGCTAATGGTAAGGGAATGCTGCTTATGCATTGCAGTGTGTTAGCAAAAAAATAAAAAATAAATTAATATCTTTCATTCATTACTATATTTTTACTCCATTTACATAGTCAATGAAGTGATCGCACAAAGCGTAAATTCCATTCTCAGTAAAGTACCCTCCTGTTGCTGGGGAAAGGGAATGTAGCTGCATTGTGCTTTAATGTACGGTGTGGTGTACATGAGCATCCTGATGTACTTGCATAAGGATCCAAACAGGGGCATTTTAAGAAGTGAGAGGGCCCTTGTACAGGATATATACATGCCATCCCCTAAGGCCTCTACCCCCCAAGGCACCATCCCTTCCCCATGGAACCCCTCCCCCACCCAAAGTAAATGAAGAATAATTATAATACAATTAAGAAAGGACAGGACATAGATTTTGGTGTGTGGAGAGTGTGTGACACAGACACCCTGTTTTCTGAGGGGCCCCTGTGCACTGCACACTCTGCACCCATGATAGATATGCCAATGGGTCCAGAGCTGCAGTTGGTGGGCGTCTGGATCCCATATAAACCTCCCAATATTTGCATTCGGTTTTACAAAACACAATAGTCCTTCATGTTTGTGTCTCAGCTCTGTCTCAGTGCTACAGTTCTTTGGAATAACAAATTTAGTTCCCACTTGCAATGTTGTGAGGTGCTTTGCACTGATAGATGTTTATACAGTGCTGGCTACTTAGAGTAATTACACAGAGAAAGACTTGCTCTTCATAAGAATCAGTTTTCTTGTTCCTACATACGGTCACTCAGCAGGTTTGCTGGATGTAGCTTTTAATACTTCTTATGGGCTTCTCTGATAGTTCTGGGATTGCTGATGCCTCAAAGTAGTGTTACCTGGATCTGACTCATTGATAATACAGGGTGTTGGAAATGGAAACTGCAGAGTTTATTAAAAGATCTCTTGGAACATTCAGCTTTCTCTCTCTTTATCTTTTCATAAATTCTTTTAACCAGACCTACAGTCAGGTCCATAAATATTGGGGCATCAACACAATTCTCATATTTTGGGCTCTATATACCACCACAATGGATTTGAAATTAAACAAACAAGATGTGCTTTAACTGCAGACTTTCAGCTTTAATTTGAGGGTATTTACATCCAAATCAGGTGAACGGTGTAGGAAATACAACGGTTTCTATATGTGCCTCCCACTTTTTAAGGGACCAAAAGTAATGGGACAATTGACTCAAAAGCTATTTCATGGACAGGTGTGGGCTATTCCGTCATTATTTCATAATCAATTAAGCAGGTAAAAGGTCTGGAGTTGATTCTAGGTGTGACATTTGCATTTGGAATCTGTCGCGGTCGACAATATGAGATCCAAAGAACTGTCGCTATCAGTGAAGCAAGCCATCATTAGGTGGCTTATTTATGCTTTATATGTTGCTTCTGTTATACCCACATACTCTTAACATATCATTGCCCTTCATTTCACTTGCTTTTACATCTTCATACAATTTCCCTGAAATGCTTACACCACTGCTATTTCTGATTTCCTTACACAACATTTCCTATGACTTTTATACATCTTTCAATAACCCTCATTCAGATCCCTGTATTCTTATAACCCCAGCTCTTCTAAGCAATCTCCAAATTAACTCCCATGAACTCCTATCTTATCTTAAATGTCTATCTGTAGCCTCCTCTAAAGATACAAATCATAAAACATCTCATAGATCACATAATCTCCTATTTCTCTCACTACTTCTTCTGTTAGCTGGTGATATCTCTCCAAATCCTGGTCCCCCTCACATCTCTCACACAAATCAATCAAACTCTGGACACTATAGGAATCATGCAAATATCACACACATTTCCTGTCTCCCACCACCTTCAAAAACAATAAACTGCGCACTATGGAATGTATGCTCTGTCTGTAACAAGATAACCTCAATTCATGACCTTTTCCTTTCTAACAACCTTAACCTTCTTGCACTAACAGAAACTTGGCTCTCTGAATCTGACACTGCCTCACCTGCTGCCCTCTCACATGGTGGCCTTCACTTTACTCATACCTCCAGGCCTGGAG
>WWET01003674.1:42247-54506 GCA_011038615.1 Limnodynastes dumerilii | reverse complement strand
TGGCACATGATGGTAGTCCTGGAGGGGCTGGTGGCACATTATGGGAGTACTGGGGGGGGCTGGTGGCATATGATGTAAGTACTGTGGTACTGGTGGCATATGATGGCAGTACCGGGGTGAGACTGGAAACACATGATGGGAGTACTGGGGGGGCTGGAGACACATGATGGGCACAAGCAGTGTCAGCAAGACTGGGGGCAAAGTAGTATGAGCATCAAGGGGGCATAGCAATGTTATTCTGAAAACAATTTTTTCTTCTATTTTTCCCTTCCATTATTTGGAGTATCATAGATTTTTGGATGTTCTTTCCACTCAAGCCTATGAACTGATTGTGCTGTGTGAACTATATAGGACATCCTCCCCCTGTATGCCGCTGCTGAATAGTCAATATATATATTTATTGTTCATTGTCTTTTAATGTATTTACACACATTTCCCAGCGCTTTCCTTATCATCACTCCCTCTTTTTTACAATGTTATTCAATGTTATCAAATTATTTATAAAGGAGAAGGGTGCAAATTTATTTTTTTGCAGGGGGGCGCCAGACATGCTAGCACCAGCCCTGGCCAGCATTCCATCAACAGTCACACTTAGCTAACTCAAGCTTAAATGAAACATTGTGTTAATAAAATGCATTTGAATCTGATGTTAATAGTTTACCTGGCAGCTTGATTATAAACAAATCTACACCACTCTAGTGTGCAGACAATAAGTTCATTCATAAAGCAGAGGAAATAAGTCCCAATTTGCTTTTTCTATGCATTATCTGAATGGGGACACCAGTTTAAGTAAATGACACAACCTAGCAAACTGCTCATAAATCTGAAGCTGCCTGCTGGAATGTATATGAATCAGATTTCTAACATATAGCCACTCAGCAGCCTGGCTTTTGTTCTGTAGCTATTAATAAACAAAACTGTAATGGTTTTTTAGATTGTTACATAGCATTGACATATTGGTTTAAACATGGTTTACTTAGTTTTGTTTTTCTTTGCTATATGGTAACTTGATTATTTAAGTAAATTTTGCAAATATAGTTTAAGCTTTTTTCCCCCACTCTGTTCCCTCTGACCTCGTCAAATGAGGTCTTTCTATATTTGGTTCACAGGTCATAACCCACAACAATTCTCAACCTTTGACACCTTTAGGAGACAGCAGAGCAACAAAATTTATATGTCTGGTCAATCCAAATAACTGTCATGTCAACAACTCTAGAAGCACTGCAAACAAAGAACCAATATTAATTATTTATTAACACATTTTTATATAGCGCCATCATGTTACATAGCGTTTAACCATTTTTAAACAATCATTATTGGAGCTTACAGTCTAAATACCATAACACACACGCAGATAATTTTTTATCAGCAGTCAATTAACCTACTAACATGTTTTTGAAGTATTAAGACTAGTAGAATTTGTTTACATGAATAAAACCTTATTGCACTCCACCTTTAGAGGAACAATTTCTTAAACGTCTAATAAATACATGTCAAAATATTTTATTATCTCCCTTTGGCCTAAAGGTACATGTCTTACAAGGGCATGAAGACCACAACATCACCAAAATATTCACAGCAGCACAAACTACTTTAGGAGAAGGGTTGGCATCTTCCAAACACTGGACCAGAGACGCAAGGATTAGAGAACAGAGGACTGACGTCTTCTATTGTCTTGATTTTCAGTATAGATCTGGATCCGCCTGGTCTAGACCAGTGTTGCTGACTCTCCGGGAATATCCGGGAGACTCACGAAATTTGGCCAGTTCTCCCGGTATCCCAGAAGAGGTGGCAAAGCTCCCACAAGCCCTACCAGCTATCAATTACTACTATAATCCCTAGAGTTACTAGGGATGGGCGGGGCTTGATGACATCATCAAGCCCATGTAACGCTAGAGATTACAGGAATGATTGGTAGGGTTTGGGGCTTAATGACGTGATTTACATAAATCGCGTCATTAAGCTCCACCCCCTTGCAGCAACCTGTGGCTTACCTCTTTGAAAAGTAGGCAACCCTGGTCTAGACATTTGTGCCTTTGGTTATTAGGTGATTTATGACTGCAGGGAAGGTGCACGCACTAGTGGGAGGGAGGATGCTGATCTTACAGCAAGGCATGCCCTATGCACTTCACCATATCCAGACTTTTGATCTGTCCCCATTTTAAGTGAGGATGGATAGGAAATCTTAAGGTAAAGTAGCTGACATGCAAGTAAGGGGAGTGCGGCAATGGAAACGTGCTGGCACTGCGCTCGGAGATCCGAGAGTAGAAAGATCAGTTTCTGGATCCAGTCCACTGTGACAATGGTATTGTCATGAAGTGGGAAAAGTGAAGATTGGAACAGAGTCAAACGTCATGCCACAGACTGACAATAAGACAGATGAATGTGCAGGGGACCCACCAAATCTGGTTCGCCAGTGTGATGGTCTTTATTTTGAAAGACCATCGTACTACAGCTGAATGCAGGCAGTCTGCATTTTATAAAGCTGTAGAGATGACACTCCTGGAGTCACGAAGACTCCTCCACCGAAAGGTAAATGTTTAACCTAATCATACCCTTAACCCTAATTCTCTCTTTCCCACAGCCTAACCCTAACGATCCATGCCCCGCAGCCTAACCCAAACCATCCATTTACCCACTAAAACCTCTCGCTATTGGGAATAGGGAATTTTCTAACTATTTTAAATAATAATTCAGCCGCCATTCATCTGGCCGCTGTATCATGTTTGAAATGCACCTCGGACCCACCAACTGAGAGACTCCAGATAAAAGGTAAAAGATAAATCTTAGAACCAAATGGATCTCTGGTAACAGATTTTTGTTTTACTTTTTCATTCATAGCATCAATCTGCAATTTCAGTCAAGTGATACTGTGTGATTAGTGGGGCTATATAACAAATACCAGCAGCATTGTACCATTTCCCAATGTACATGAATAACCTCAACGTAAAAAAAAAGGGTCCTGGCACCCGCTTCTTGAACCACACTTTCCAAAGATAAGGCAATAATTGGTTTTACAACGAGACTAAAGCCATTTAAATACAGCCATTGCAATGCTTCAAAATGTTTTAGGAAAAGTAACAGGAACCATTTAAATAAAATTATCTTTGTTTAGAAAACCTTCACACTTTGATGTAAGAATTTATATTACACAAAAGCATAAGGTTACTGAATCACACAGTAATAATGCAATAAGCAAAGGCTTTGAGAGCCAACTCCAACCCTGTCTAGAAACGCTCATGACCACTCATCCAGAACACTGTACACTGTTGAAAGAGTAAAGATGTGGGGTTTGGTGACATCACATAAACCCTCCCTCTCAGCTGAAAACATCTGAAAAGCACTGCTCTGAAAAGACATTTTCAGGGTTCATAGGAATGCTTAAGTTAAATATAACAATGACAGCTATTATTCCGCTTCTGTCTGTTTGGGTCACTGACTATGTAATATGACAGAACGAAACATATGCTGGAACTATAGTATTAAATTAGCAAAGCAATGAACTAGGAAACCCATAAAGTAGCTTTTCATAAATTGTCCCTAAGGGGATCCCATAATAATACATTGAAGAATAAAGTCTCCTTTTCCTATTCTATGCCTAAGCACTAAATGGTTCTAAAGCCCCTGCCATCTTCAAATTATCGGAGGACACCTCATGTTTAATGATACCGAGTGCACATTTCTGCCTCTGCAGTAAGCCGGGTTTTGAAAGCCGGATTACTACGGTGTTATTTGCCGGGTTTTTAACAAGAGAACCTGTTAAGTGCAGCTGGGTAGACCCATGAAATTCTGGGTCTCGGTCTGCCCTGACATTGTGAAGGGGCTGCGCGTGGCTCCCATGGAGGGACTTGTTTACCGTTGCATAGCAACAGTAAACACAAATTTATCCAATCGGATGTATTAGGTCAGAACCATTTCACATCACCACTTACTGGGGTTGGACACAGGAAAAACCCTTCTTTTTCTCCCATGTCATTGGACCCGGGAACAGGACCCTGATACCTTTCAGATCACCAGCAAAAATCCAGGTTTTTAGCAGTGATCTGAAAGTGGTATAAGAGTTGCATAAACACATCCTTTCATGTCTGGTGACGCTGCCTAAAGAGCTGTCTGTACAGCAAATACTTTTCCCCAATACGGATGGTATATAGTGTCTGTAAACATTTATATAAAGTATAAACCAACATACTGAAACTATACTAAAATAGAAGTATTTTGCATGCAGACTTCATATATTTTTTTTTTATGGCAGCAAGAAAGGTGTTGTATCTTTATTATTCTTTGTATTTTTTAAACGTAGTTCATACAAATGACTAAGTGCAAGTGACCACTGAAACATGCGTATAAAGTGGCAATAAGAAGATCCTCCAGGCATTTCTAAACACAGTAATATCATTGCTGATTGCAATAAAGAACAACCCTTTGGGTTTTCTTTTATCATCTTTGTGCGTACATAATACTTGTACGTAAGTGCCTAACCCCGCCCATACTGTACAATTTAAACGCCGCCTGCAATGCGTGTATTGGACTTGCTCAGGAATGTCACACCCAATTGTAAGGAGTTATGTACAACCAACATATGATCAGAGTTGCAATAAGTAACATCTGCCATGCGCATTGTGTGTTCCCACAGACAGACTTATGCATGCTGGAGGCGTAAAATGCGTAAATTGGTTGTCATTATGAAGTTTGGGTCAGGCCCATTGTCAGAAAAACTTACAAAATATAGGCGACTTAATGTCAATTAATGCAGCTAATGTTTGGGGGCTATAGGGACAGACATTAGTATATTATTCTGTGCTGTAAAGAAGTTGCTGAGGCAGAGGACCCTTCAGCTTCATCCAGAGAGCCAGTACAGAGCAGCTGACAGAGGAGACATCCCGAAGACAAAGGGAAGTGTAAAGAGAGCGACATAAGGATTCTGAAGAGCCACCATGTAGGTATACTTGGGGTGTGGGGCTCCAGTCCAAATTTCGAATCGACCATTCCTCCTTGAGGAGGCATTGCAATCGATCCACGGAGCACCGACGTTTCGGTGCTCTGAAAAGTGTAAAAAAAAATGTCCCCCACTACTTCCCCTAATTCTTACCCTAACCCTCCTTCCTGGCAGCCTGACCCTAACCCGCCCTAACTTGCAGCCTGACCATAACCCGCCCTAACTTGCAGCCTGACCCTAACCCTCCCTCCCCTGCAGCCTGACCCTAACCCCGTAGAAAAAGACTTTACTCACCTGTCCCCCTGGTCCAGCGAGCAGCGGCAGAGTGATCTGTTCTTCCCCATTCTTAAAAAAAAAATTCTAAAAGTGTAAGCTTCGGAAAAAGGGACATTCGAATATCCCTTTTTCGGAAGCCACACTTTCTAACTGGAGATTGCAACCGGTATACTTGGTACCAGTGGAGGCATGTGTAGCACTTCTGTTGGACATTGTTAAAGCGAAGGCATGATTTGGCCTGGGGCATTACAATGTTGAAAGTTATGCCATTAACTTTGCTACTTCATTTAATCAGTGTATTTTACAACAATACTGTTAATGTTGATTTGATATATTGTGTTTTTTGCCAGATGTATAATGCTAATACATTTGTATATAATTGCACAAGTTAAAATTAATTTACAAATCTTTATAAAAAAAAATTTAGTTAGCCATTTTATGCACTCTGAAAATTATTTGGTTTCCTAAATATCTTAAGAATATTTGTAATTTTGGGTGAAAAATATCCTGCAAACAAATTCAGTGGCGCTAAATACACTGTTTAATGGTGATTAGCTTTTACCTTGATGTTACAAGTTCCCTTACACCTAATTTCTTTATCTAAGCTTATATGTCCTCCTGAATTCCTCCTCCCTAGGATGTAAGCTCACAGCTACAGCCTTCTTCTGTTGTGTTCTTCTAATACCACTACATCACCTTCCTGTTCTACTTTACCTCTAAGCGCCTGTTTCCCTGTCCTGGTTAATGGTTCCCATACTCCTGGGCTGGTTTTTTTCTGCTTGTCACTTATCTTTATTTACTTACTGGTGTTTCTTTATTTTTGAATTACAAAAGTAGCAGTCACCTTGTCTTTGTTATGTCCAGTGTAATTTAAAAATGACAGAAGAATACAAGTCTACACACAAAACCACATAGCTTTTTAAAGGATCCAAAATATCCAATAAAGTCAGTAAGAAAGATCACATAGAGCAATTATAACGACGTCATCAAATAAACACAAGAAATTCAACAATGTCTTCCCATATCATAGGGAATTGGTATATTACGTGAAGCAAGGAACCATTAGTTTTGATTACACTAGTAAATGTTTGTGTTATGTTTTTAGCACACAATTATTCAACTGTCTGCCACAACATACAGTTTATAACTATTGATTTTATATGACAAACATAGATCATGAAAATAAGTCAACACAATTTAGGTTGTGCAGCTTTTATTTTAATAACAATTTAATGTTTATTTTCTTGTATAAACTGCGGTTTGGATTACTTACATCTTTAGGGTTTCTTTACCTTCTAGCTCCATGTGAGTTAAACTACTCTTAACAACTACACACTACCTCTACCCCTGCGTTCTGTTTGGTTATAAAAACACAGTAAACTTTTACTGAGCATTTTATCCACTCACAGGAAAATAACTATTTCTTTTTTTTAAAGCACAATAGTACAAACTTTTTCTTCAGAGACATCATCCTAAACACATATGCGTTTTCAAGAACAAAGAAAGTGAGAATAAATTCTTTCTGTAATCAGTAATAGGAGCATGAAATGTTTTATGGGAAAGAGGGTGGAATGAATAAATGAAGTGGAGTTCCCAAAAGTATTCCTATTGAGATTTAACTCTGTGTATTGCATCACGTTACCTTTGTAATGCTTAATTTAACAACTCTGCTGTGTCCTTATTGTAGACAAATACATTGAACAAGTAATGACACCACCCAGAAGTGCACTTATATACAGTTCTGTCAAAGTCTCAAAAGCAATTAATAGAAGAGGACAGGGTTTATCATAGTGCTGACCCTAAAACAAAGTCTGCAATCAACATGTAAAAGACATCCCTGAATAGTTAAAGCATCAGGTCCATAAAAGTAAAAATACTCAAGGGAAACAGTTAAAACATCCCCATGATTCACATATGTCTGAATGTCTATGTCTGGACTTTAAAGATACATTTTTCACAGTATACCTTCATTGTTGCTACCACAAACAAGTGAATTCCAGAAGGACCTACATATCTGAGTTATTGTTTTATCAAAACAATACTGCTTACTTAGTAAATATCTAGTAGTAGTGTATAGATGCTGACAGTGGTTAAACCCTAGAGATTAATTATTTTTTATCTGATGGATGGCCAGTAAGAAAAGAGAATGTTAAAAAAGTAATTACAAGTTAGTAACAAAGTAAGCCTCTGCAAGACTCTATCTGTCATGATAGAAGTAATTAAATAGAATGAGAATGTATTAGTAATGGAGGCAGAGCTGTGTGCTGTTATTTCCTAAGGATTGTTACCTGAATGAATAGTAATAGAGTAATACAAATTAAAAGTCGTTAATTGACTATACACGATAATGCCCAGGGGTGCAATGCATGAATTATGATCTTCTGTTAAAAGTTCATCCTTCTAGTCTGCAAAGATGGAGAGCTGGTTACAAAGCTCTGAATAAACCATGAGAGCGATGTCAGGTAGAGACAGAAATGTTCATACAAATGTGTATATATTGCACTTACCCCATGTTTATGTGTCGGGCAGCTGCCTCTCACAAACAGGCGGAGTGTGTGGAGCCTCCCGCCGATCAGGATTTCATACATGCGGCGAGCACTCTATCATCAGCGGCTACTTAAGTCCTCATTAGGCTTCTTCCTCCAGTCAGCAAAAGGGTGATAATAATAGCAGAGCTCCTGCAGGCGTGAGCTACTAATGCCCGGAGACGTCCGCTCCCATCACTCTCCCCCAGATCTGCCCACTGATCTCTACATTCCCGCAGGAGACAGTAGTGTGTAGGAAGTGATCGGGGACACAGAGCGGATCCCACCTGCTTTCAGCAGCGGCAGCGACTGCCTCCCACACGGAGGAGGGACGGGGCTGCTCTGCCTGCCCACGCCTGCAGGCTGAGTGTCTCTAGGTGCATCGCTTCTCCCCTAATCACCGGGGTCACATTGTTTGGCCACTGGCAGAAATCATCTCTTCATTTATTGGGTTGTTATTTTTTTTAATGCTCAACTCCAGGTGTTTGATTATGTATTATATGTGTATATGAAGTGCATACATAAAGGAGGATTTTATCTTATAGACAACACAGTCTCTCCGTCTTTTAGGATGGATCAGTGCACTAAACTAATAATATCATTGGGTCCCACTTAAATAGATTATAATTTATATTAAAAGTGTCACATGTATGCCAGTTCTTTATATGTAGTCTTTTCCTATTTATCGCCCCCTTGTGGTTTAGAAGTGTAACTGATGCCTTTTTGTTAGAGGCTTGAAAAAGAGCTATAGAGGAACCAGAAAGGTATGACAGGTCATGTGCGGTTCCATAAAGAACTTATAGAGTTCACCAGTTTTTTGTGTGTGTTTTGTTGTATTGGTTTTCTCTTGACTGGAAGGCCCTGTCTTGCAGCCTGGATAAACTCTATGGCAAATATACTGTATTAATCTCAATCAATGTTTTTTGGAGTTGTTGTTTTTGACCCTAATCACTTACAGTCATGGTTGCCAACTTTTGCAAAGGAATATCTCCCTGATTGTGATAGCACTATCAAGGCGCTGCAACAAAGGGGTGTGTCTTGTACTAAAGGGGTGTGTTCTGTGAATAGCTCCACCCAAGGTTGTGTCTAGAACTGCCAGGAAAACTATTTCTTAGTAAAAATGACTCTATAGTGTTTATTGAGTTTGAAATTATCAGTGAATAAATACTTCTTTATTAAAAAGATAAAAGATAACTGCCAATCTTTGATTACATCTTGTCCTTCAATAAAAATGGCTGCCTCCATAGGCCTCAATGCAGAGAAATAGGACACAATATATACATCCTGTCATCATACAGCAATGATTTTTGGGGCTAAACAGTGGGATTAGAAAAGGGGAGATATTGCCCATAGCAACCAATCAGATTCTAGCTCTCACTTTCCTGTCACATACTAGAGAAAGTAAGCTAGAATCTGAATGGTTGCTATGGGCAATATTACCACTTTTCCAATCCCGCAGCTTAGTAAATATGGCCCCTGGAATTTAATCAGCATCAGGGAGATTGTCAAACACTTCAGGGAGTCAGGGAGATCATCCACATTTCAGGGAGTCTCCCTGATATTCAGGGAGAGTTGGCAACTATGACATATAATACTGGTTTGTTAACCTGACTCTTATAATGTAACTGCTTGGCCAGCACTGTAGTCATGGCAATGGCACAATGAATAAATGTCATCTGTGATGCTGAACACAGATCAGAATAATGTGACCTCTCTGTATACCTGTCAGCTTCCTCTAACACCTGGGTTAGGTCTGAGGGGCTGCAGTCAGGGAATGTAGAGGGTGACACCAGTAAAGGCAGATAAATTAGTGGTGTGTGGATGCATGAATGCATGAAAGGGGCACTATTCACAGATGGTACCAACTGTTCATGAAACATAGAGGTGCATATTAAAACCTTCATATTTTAGGTGCCGGAATAGGTGACACTTTTCATTGCGGTCAATTGAATCTGATCGTATGTGTTGTGAAACTGCAAGTCCCATCATTCCCTATCTGGTACAAGATCATGCTTATGCTGCTGAGCATGCTGGGAGTTTCACAACAACTGGAGGGCCAATAGTTTGCTATGCCTGCACTAGAGATTTATGTCAAAGCTGACTCTGTTATTAATCTTTAAATTAAGTTAGGAGAAAAAAAAGTGAATGTTTGCCCAAGTTAAGGCTTATCATACATTCCACTGCAGTAGGCAGTATGTACTGTTGGCAAAATGTTAAGCTCCTTAATCAATATATAGAGCATGGACAATGGTTTTAATACTTCAGTTCTGAGCATTAAAGATCTGGTCTTGCTTGATTTATGGGAAAACGAGTGGGTAAGAGGGAAACCTCTTTGTTTTATTATTATGCTATTTTTAGTCATGTATGTTCATGATGTGATTTATATGTAGTGTTTCTCAACCTGGTGCCTTCCATTAAAAAGTAAAAAAAAAGGCTGTGTGTATGTATATATACAGGTGAAATTCGAAAAATTTGAATATCGTTCAAAAGTTCATTTATTTCAGTAATTCAACTTAAAAGGTGAAACTAATATATTATATATTATATAGACTCATTACATGCAAAGTGAGATATTTCAAGCCTTTATTTGCATCAATTTTTATGATTATGGCTTAGAGCTAATGAAAACCCCAAAATCAAAATCTCACAAAATTAGAATAATGTGTCAAGGATCAATATTGTTGGCTCAAAGTGTCACACTGTAATCAGTAAATTATTCCAAAACACCAGCAAAAGGTTCCTGAGCCTTTAAATGGTCTCTCAGTCTGGATTAGTAGAATTCACAATCATGGGGAAGACTGCTGACCTGACAGTTGTGCAGAAAAGCATCATTGACACCCTCCACAAGAAGTTGGATGTTGTCAAAGTGCTGTATCAAAGCACATTAATAGAAAGTTAAGTGGAAGAAAAAGGTGCACAAGCAGCAGGGATGACCACAGCCTGCAGAGGATTGTCAGGCAAAGGACATTCAAAAGTGTGGGGGAGCTGCACAAGGAGTGGACTGAAGCTGGACATGGGCTTCAAATGTCATATTCCTCTTGTCAAGCCACTCCTAAACAACAAACGTCAGAAGCATCTTACTTGGGCTAAAGAAAGAAAGAACTGGTCTGTTGCTCAGTGGTCCAAAGTCCTCTTTTCTAATGAGAGCAAATTTGGCATCTCATTTGGAAACCAAGGTCCCAGAGTCTGGAGGAAGAATGGAGAGGCACACAATCCAAGATACTTGAAGTCCAGTGTGAAGTTTCCACAGTCTGTGTTAATTTGGGGAGCCATGTCATCTACTGGTGTTGGCTCACTGTGCTTTATTATGTCCAGAGTCAATGCAGCCATCTACCAGGACATTTTAGAACACTTCATGCTTCCTTCAGCATACAAGCTTTATGGAGATGGTGACTTCACTTTCCAGCAGGACTTGGCACCTGCACACACTGCTAAAGGACCGTGGGATTACTGTGCTGGATTGGCCAGCAAACTCGCCAGACCTGAACTCCATAGAGAATCTATGGGGCATTGCCAAGAGAAAGTTGAGAGACATGAGACCGAACAATACAGAAGAGCTGAAGGCCACTATTGGTCAATAACACACCTCAGCAGTGCCAAAGGTCAATGGCATCCATGCCACGCTGCATTTAGGCAGTAATTTGTGCAAAAGGGTCCCAAACCAAGTACTGAGTTCATATGCATGATTATACTTTTCAGAGGGCTGACATTTCTGTATTTAAAAATCTTTTTTTTTTTATTGATTTCATGTAATATTCTAATTTTGTGAGATTTAGATTTTGGGGTTTTCATAAACTATAAGCCATAATTATCCAAATTAAAATTAATAAAGGCTTGAAATATCTCCCTTTGCATGTAATGAGTCTATATAATATATTAGTTTCACCTTTTAAGTTGAATTACAGAAATAAATTAACTTTTGCACGATATTCAAATTTTCTGAGTTTCACCTATATGTGTATATGTGCTGATTCCCATATGTAACAGTAGCTGCCGAGTGGGTGCATCTAAAGGATGTCTTCAGTTATATGTTACCATTTATCTTTGTGTTTGTGCACACTGCTTGCTGCAAAATGATAATGATATGCTCTCCCTCCCCCCTATTGTCTCAGTACATTCTTTTTGGAGCAGATCAGCATTTAGAAGCATATATTAATATATTAGAAGATAATCTGATGACTCTGGCAAGGATGTGGGTAAGTAGAAGGGTAGGTAGTATCAGTCTCAGTACCATGCCTCACTCTTTTCGACTCCTTTTCCAGCCCTGTTTCCCCTAGAAAAGATAGTATGGAAGAGAGAGTGGAAAAATACTATATTATCTTCCATAATTGGCATGACACCTTCATTCAGCTAATCCTTGATGCCATTTTACTCTAGTTTGTGAGCCAGTGACATTGATAAACTCCAACAAAAGAAGACAATGGGCCTGATCCAGACCTACGACCGCAATCGCCCGCGAGCGTAGCGTACGTTCGCCCGGGCGTATAAACTTTCACGCCCATAACACTCCCATTGATTGTAC
>WWET01003674.1:19558-29714 GCA_011038615.1 Limnodynastes dumerilii | reverse complement strand
AGCCCCTTCCTTACGCCGGCTGAAGTTAGGGTAGCCTTCAGTCGGCGTAAGGAAGGGGCCATACGCCCGCACAGGGGGTGTGCCAGTGTAAGTGAACGCCGATACGCTGTGCTTTAGTAAGCACAGCGCATCGGCGTAGGTCTGGATCAGGCCCACTGAGAGTAGCTTACTCTCACTATCGTGTCATTTGGTCTCACACAGCACTCTGATAGACCAGAGTCCATTTAGGGGCAAAAGGGTGTTGGAGTTGTCAATATTAGATATCTTATTTTAATATTCATACTTGTGCATACTATATAGCCTCATGTAATAAACTTGCATATATATCCTGTTTAAAACATAAATATATCTATAAAATAGTAGTCTATACACTGATCAGCCAAAAACATTAGAACCACTGACAGGAAAAAGTTAATAACATTGATTATCTCATTACAATGAGCAATGTTCTGCTGGGAGAACTTTGACACACAACACCTACCTAAATATTATTTCTGACCAATACCTTCATGGCAGGTTTGCAATTTGTGCAATTTGCAATTTGCCACACTGCAAAAATGGGTAGTCTGATGCTGTAAAAAATTATCAGCAGCTCTGCTTGGGCGGCAGAACAGCATTGATGTGGTAAGGGGGGAAGAAAAAACAGCTCAGGCAAGTCCTGTGTATAAACAAATGCAAGTGACTGATGCTAAAGAGAATCTGTGCTTTCTGAGGTGTCAAAGACGTTAATGCATTTCTTAGTGGACACATTGGTAAGTGACATCAACAATAATCATAATAATAATAGTAATAATAATAGTAATAATAATAATAATAATAATAGTAATAATAATAACAATAATAGTAATAATAACAACAATAGTAATAGTAATAATAATAATAATAATAATAATAATAATTATAGTAATAATACCTTTGGTAGAAAATATCCTCTGAATGTGACATCTCGCGTTGTCTCATGTGGAAGGTTATTGGGAACTATATTTCCATATCTCTGTACCTCATGGATTACAGCGTCAGTGTACGGCATGTCTTTACGGTGAGCTATTTGCGGCTCAGAGGAGCCAATGACTTTTTCAATCTCATTTTGGACTTGTTCTGTTTTTCCAATCAATGTTAAAAATTCAAAATAGAAACAAAATAAAAATAACTAAATACAAAAAAAATAAAAACACACAAAAAAACTACCTGCAGAATAAAACAATTTTAGATTACTGTTGACATATTTTATTTTTTTTAAGAATTTATTTTCAAGAAAGTGGATATACATGAAATACAAATAGTCACACGGAAACATAAAACAGTCTTATATGATACTAGACTTTGCCATTCAGTAGTTCAGAAACAATATTGAAACACATTATAAGAAGCATAAATGATGTGTGTTTAGATATCCACTTGTTTTTTAACTTTTAATATAAGATATCTATATGTATTAGGTAAGAAGAATAAAAAACTATGAGGTTAAATAAACCTTCCAGATATCTTAAAAATAAGGGTAATTGAAAGGAGATAAAAAAAAAAGGAGAAAATAAAAAAGATATAAGAGAGAAAGGAAAGGAAAGGATGGCCTTTTACGAAGAAAGGGGATGAAAATGGAAAGAAGGGAAAAAACTGTGTCAGGATTATAAAGTATCGTAATTATATACCAATCGGTAAAGGAATATTACAGTGGGTCGACCATGGTTCCCATGTTTTGCAAACTGATTTGGTGGAGTTATGAATTATACAAGACATGTATTCCATTTTATATATATACCACATTTTTTGAAGAGCCACGTGGAAATTAGGGGCTTTCATTTGTCGCCAGTTAGCTGCTATGAGACACGTAGTAGCCGATGCCATCAACTGAATTAGCTTCTTCTGATGCCGTGTCGCTCCCGGAATCCCCAGTGGAAGTAAAAAATATTTAGGAAAGAAAGGAATATTAACCGGTAATAATTGAGATAAAAAGGCATGCACTGCAGTCCAAAGCTTGCTGATCTTAGAACATGACCACCAAATATGCATATATGTACCCCTCGCAGCACAGCCTCTCCAATACGCGTCCGAGACATTAGGGGAGAACGTTGCAATCCTAATTGAAACCAAATAACACCTAAATAATAGCTTGTATTTATTTTCTTTAATTCGGACACATAGGAAGAACGTTGCTACATTTTCTCTAATCTCCTCCCAGTCTTCTGCATCTATCACTTCCCCCAAGTCTTCCATCCAAGCTGTTTCACGTGTTTCCACCACGTTTGATGAGGCAGGAGCCTAATTCTGAATATAGGGAAAAGGGGGTTGTCGTAAAGAGGAATAATAGGGCAGGGAGTAGGAAGGAGACCCAACCGGATTTTGATTGAATCCCAAAGAGACAAAAAGTGTGATATAACTGGGTGCTGGGATATCCTAACAGGTCTAGAGGACCTCTGAATCCATAACAAAGAAGCCACTGAGTGTACTGAGATACTATGTGCTTCTATGGAAGGCCACAACCGCATCGAGGATGGAGAATCCCAGAGGATACATTGTGTTAGAAGTGCTGCACGATAATAGCGCCTGAGATCCGGAAGGCGAAGACCACCCCCTCTAATAGAGTGTTGAAGAATTTTAAAGTCTTACCCTAGGTCGCTTACCTCGCCAAACAAATTGATTGATCTGAAATTGTAACGTCTTAAAAACATTCAGTGGGACTGGAATAGGAAGGGCTTGAAATAAATAAAGGAGGCATGGAAGAATATTCATTTTTATAGAGGTTATTCGACCTATCCAGGAGATATAATATGCATTTCAGCTATCTAAATCTTTTTTAATATGCTGTAGGATAGGATGGTAATTTGCCTCGAATAATTGTCTATAGTGTTTGGTTACAGAAATACCTAAGTATTTTATGCACTTGAGATGCCAATGAAAAAAGAACAGCTGAGACAGTTGGACATGGTCTGTCTCTGTGAGATAAAAGATAATACTTCATCTTCAATTTCAGAAGAGTCTTTTAAATTATATAGTGAATGATAATAAGTTCGAAAGAGTTGTGACATTTCAGACGAATCATAGACAGGAGGGGTAGAAGGTGAAGTTCTGATTGTGTTAATCATACTAAGTGCTTGTTTTTGACGTAATTTATTTGCCAATAGCGAGTCAGCCTTGTCAGACTTATCATAAAATTGTTGCTGAAGACGTTTCAAAGTTTGAGCAGCCTTCTTGGTGAGTATGGCATTTATTTGTCCTTTAATGGTCTGTATTTGGCGAAGAGTTTCATCCAAAGGACAGGAAGAAAATGTGGTGGTTAGGGTTTCTAAAAAGTCAGAGAGATTAAGGGTCATTGCTTTTTTAAAAGCTATAGCTTTACTAATAAGAAAGCCTCTAATTGTTGCCTTATGGGCTTCCCAAATAATACCTGGAGACATATCTGGGGACGAGTTGAATTCAAAATAATCAGTGATGGCATTTAGGAAGTTAAACCTCGATTCAGGGTATAATAATATAGAGTCGTTCAGCCGCCACTTTCTTTGTTTGGGAGGAAGTCTAAATAAGTTCCATTGAGGTGGCCGCATGATCCGTCCAAGTCAAAGGCGCAATATCTGCCGCTACGATTGTAGGAATAAGTGTACGAGATACAGAAAGCATATCGATGCGGGTGTGGCACTTATAAGGGACGGAGTAATGGGTATATGCACGGGCATCATTTTTCAAGCGCCATGTGTCAAATAGCGCAAATTTTGTTACATATTCCGACAGGGTTTGTGATTCCCTAGTTATAGCAATAGGAGATTTTCCAATACCTGTAAAAGGGGATGTTTTATCTAAAGAAGGATTAAGTATAACACTGAAATCACTTCCTACTACAACGTGTCCTTCTGCTCTTTGTTCGAGACATTTAAAACATTTTTGAAAAAAGGAAATTTGGTTCTGATTAGGTGCATACACCGAGACTAAAGTGATTATTTCTGAATGGATTACTCCTATCAGTATTAGGAATAGGCCTTCAGGGTCAGCATAAGATCGAGAGCAAACAAAAGGAAGGGATCTTCCAATAAAAATTGCTACCCCCCCCCCTTTTCTTATTATCTGCAGAAGCGAAGAAAGTATGTGGAAAAGACCTGTTACGAAGGGTAATATGCATACCGGTTAAATGAGTCTCTTGTAGAAAAACCAAATCTGCCTTAGAGCGACTCAGCTCTCCCAACACCATTCGCACTTCATCGGCGAATTAAGTCCATTGACATTAACAGACACCAGTTTAAGCGGCATCAGAAGATGAAGAGTGTCTCAGCTTATAATGTGCCACATAGTCGACTGCAAAATATAAAAAAAAAGTTAGGTCCTCCCGACTCACAGTTATTATAAAGTAAGAGAGAGATGGGAAAAAGAAGAAAGGAGCAAGAGCAGAGAGAAAGGAAGAAAAAAAGGCCATCAAAAGAAGAGAGAGAGATTAAGAGCCATAGCAGGCAAAAACCCTTGTAGGTCGGAAAACATAATAAACAAAAGAAGGACATACTCTAGTCAGGACAAAGAGTCCACTAAATTGTATAAGGTTATAGGGGAGAAGGATATTGGGGGGGGCAGTTATAATATATTCTTTATGTAATGAAAGGACATCTTTCAAAAGGTATAAAGATCTTTAAAGATGGTAGAGGTTACCCCTAGGGGAACCCAGGTAATAGGTATATGTATAGGGAAACATGGGTAAAAATGAACACAATGTATAACACACCAACAAGAGACTTTACTCAAATGTATATATACCATACAATCTAATGAGTTGTAGCAACAGATGTTATAACACATAACTCTATTAATAAGCATGTATATATCCTCTTAAAACTAAGATTAATAATATTTTTTAACTACAACTTCCTTATGGGAAAAATACAAGACAAACTTAAGTATCTTATTAGCGATATAATAAATCCTAATAATAGGATATGTTGACCTGTAAGTCTAATAATAGTTACATATGTACCATCTCTAGACCTTTAATGAAGGTAATGGTATCGTTGATTTACTTCTTTCCATTTGGAAAGCAGTAAGTTTAAAGATTTAGAATAGATCCTAATACCATATTAATGTGATTTTCAAGTAAGTGGGTTACATACATGTGAAGAATGAGCTACATTATAGTAGTCTGCCAGATTACTGCAAATTATACTGAGAGCGTGGATTCTATAATAGACTTGTAATTAGTCCAAAACTGCATATAGTATAATATAGAACAAGGAAATCTAGGTTACTTATGAAGTTATGCCGGTAAATAATATGAGGTGTAGAACATAGCTAGAGATAATCAGTTTGGAGCTGTTTGAGAACTATCTCTTCTGCCAACTTTAGACCACTCTGGGGCCGGTGGGCAGCGTCTTTGTGGCTTTGGCGATGTAGAGGTTTTTTGAGGCTGGATCGATTCAGGAGGAATATCCAGAGCTTGAAGCAGATCATGCCCTTGTGTTAAGGATTTGGCGATAAGTAAGGTATTTTTGGCCATTACTTGTAGCTGGAAGGGGAAACCCCAACGATATTTATAGCCATACTGTCACAGGGTTTAAGTATGGGTTGCAAATCCCTTCTCTTTTGCAAAGTGGACGGTGCTATATCTTGAAATATTTGGAGAGACATATTTTGGTATGTGATAGCGTTCATATTTCTGGTTAGCATGACAATTTTTTCTTTGGTTCTGTAGTGATGAAATCTAACAATAGTGGGCCTGGTCCAGACCTACGCTCGTGTGCGGGTATACGGCAGTCGTATGTGTAAAAACGGGAATTTCTACTTACTGCGCATGCGTGGGGCAGATTATACGCTCATGTTACGGTTTGAAAATGTTTACATATGGGCCTTAATCGTAACTGCTTCGTATTACCGCTCATGGGGGCGTGCCTGCCATACGAAAGCCGTAACCACACACCAAGGGTTGGGTGAGGCATTTGAATCGTACAGTATGGGCGTGCTAAGGGTCGTTAATACGCATTGAACGTTTGCACGGCCGCGGGTACGAACACAAAAGTTAGGGTAGGGTTTGCCGAATGTATGGAAGCTAAACTAGGTACGAGCAAGAGGAGTGCCTATTGCTGTGCATCGGTGGTGCGTTCAGCGTTAATACGCTACGCACAGGAGCATAGGTCTGGATCAGGCAAAATGTCTCTAGGATGTTGATCCGACTGTGGTCTAGCCCTGTGTGCCCAGTGCGCTCTATCAAGAAGAAGTGCATCTTCTGAAGCATCAGGAAGAAAGTGTTGAAAGAAACCAGCCAGAAAATCCATTAGGGTGGCCATAGTAATGCTCTCCAGAACATTGCGTATTCGTAAGTTATTGCGCCTAGAGCGGTTTTCAAGGTCCTCTTGTTTATCCTTAAGGATTTCTAATTCTGAACGCATTGAAGACAGCTCGTTAGATACAGTTTCTTGGAAATGACAAAGATCATCAGTATTATTCTCCAGAACATCAGTACGAGATCCCAGGGAAACTAATTCCGCCTTGAATGCATTTATTGCTTTTCGTAGTTCTTGTTGGAAAGCTAACTTGACATTGTTAGCCAGGTTGGTAATAGCAGCTTGAATTGTGGGATCTATGTCAGTAGTTCCCAAGGATTGTGTTTCAGGAGGAGGCGAATCAGGCTCTTGGGAAGAGGTCATAGATTTCTTCTGAAAAATATTAGCAGTATTTCCCGTAGTTTGCATTCTCCTATTTAGGCCTTTGCCAGCCATGATAATTAATAACTAGTTCCACAAAAACAAAAGAGAAATAAAAAAATTTAAAAAAAATCAACCACACAGTGCTCTCATATAATAAAATACCTGAGATCCAATCGGGGCACCTCAATGAAGTTGTCACTTTATATAAATCTACATATCTTCAGGTACTGAAGATGAGCTGTTATAGAAGTCTTTACAGAAAAATGCTTATTCTCTGTCGCATCTCTATCTTGTTTTCAGGTTGGAGAGAAAAGAACTGCAGTTCAATATGCTGCCACAGGATGGTAGCAGTGACCAAAAAAAATTATTGGTTAATATTCATAGTATAATACTGATAGAAGAGATAAAGAGATTAAATGAAAACCGAAATTTGGGGGATTTTCAGAGTTTTAGGAAATCACTCATCTTAACTCATTTGCAAATTTTGTGACTTCTTTGTTTTGCTGTCCACAAAGGAGGCAAGGAAGTGGAATAAGTAAGGTAGCACCTTCGAAAAGTTAGTGTCCAACTTTATATAGTGGGGAAATAAAGCAGAAAGGGGTCTGTGTTGCACTTAACAGGAGGGAGTATATGATGTACTGGAGGGTGTAATCAGCAGAGTTGACATTAGCTGTGAATGGCTGCCGCAGTAAAATCCCAAAGATAAAATGTACTCCTATAATGGCAGGCTTCTTCAGAGATCCCGCTAACAAGGCCAAGCTGGCCTGCATGTAGTTTTGGCATGACAGAGCAATTACAGTAAGTCTCTTGGGGCAGTAGCTGAAGTGCTGCAGGTCTTACCCCTTGGAAGCTGCTTTATACAAACTGTGTCCCCTAGAAGTTGGCAAGGATCGCAGAAGTCGGTACTCCAGACCGCGTGGCATTCAACATGGCGGTCGCATCCCGGGTCCCAGCGGCACTCAACCTCTACCGTCGGTGGCTGTCAGGGGTCGGAGGAGATGGATACCAGGAGTTACGCCAGGGCATTCATTCAGGAGGTGCCTCCAGGGGACAGAGGAGATAGGTGGCTGTTGGGCTCAATAAGGCAGGAGCCGATTACTTCACCCTAAAGGCACCAGACAACCATGACAGTGACAGGCAAGGTCCGATGCAAGCTCCAATGTACAAGGAATGGGGTGAGGCTCAGGTGCTTCCAAAAGGAGAGCTTTGGGTCCCTCAAAAGGTGCTATTTAGAGGGGTAATTGAGGAGCTCTCACATGGCACCTCCGTTCACTTCAGCGTCCGGTCCACACCCCCCTGTTGACATATTTTTTTTAAAACCTATAATTTATTTGATATGTGGATCGTGCTAAATATAGATTTTCCTTTTAAGATTCGAGAACAACTGAATAACTATTGTGCTCTTATATATGCATGGGTGCCCTCTCCCTGCTGGCCAATCACTCACTGGGTTTTCTTGGCCAGGTCAGTATTTAGTATATCACTGTCCAACACTTTCCCTTCTATCTCTGACTATTATGAACCAGACAGCCTCCACATGAGATCTTACTTACTTTGGATTTCTGGATATTTCATCATCAACAGAAGACCCCATTTTATAGTGGTTGATGTTGTCTCCATTCCAGCAACAAAAAGTTCCATCGCAACTTCTGTTATATTTTCATTGGTGAAATATATTTCAGGGCCAGGCTTTTCCTGAAGAGCAGAAAAAATTCAGTGTTAAACATAACGTTCCTGATTCAGAGGCTGAAAATAAGAACTTAAAGTTACACCTGGGCTAAACCATGTTGATTTCAGGGGAGTCAAATTTCATTTGTTGCAACAGTATTATAGTTAAAAGGTGATGTTTCCCAGCTAAAGTCTAATTAGCAGTTTAAAAGTGAAGCTGATCAGGTATCTGTGTGCAATAAGTAAAAGCAAAGCATTCTCCCTGCATGCATAGAATAAAATTAACTTGACTCCCTCTGAAATCAACATGGTTTTGCCCAGGTTTAACTTTAAGTTCTTATTTTCAGCCTCTGAATCAGGCCCAACATGCATAGAAACTCAAGTCAGCGCAAATGTTTAAATAAAACAACAAAACATTAAAAATATTACAAACATATATATTACTACACAATGCACAACCAATATGATCATGCAGGAATTACTAAGTGATGTTGATTTAGAGCCATTTTAAATAAAGTTTGTACATTATAGTCGCTTAAGTTTGATGAAGTCATGCCATCGAAACTCATGTCCGCTGTACTACCTCAACTTCTGGCAATGTTTGTGAAGATTGTGATATAACCACATAGAAGTAATTGATGACTAAAGAGGTTATATTTTACCTTATATGGTTGAAAATTGTTTAAAGCAGACTACTTTATACTTGATACTATGTTAAAAAAATTATTGAAAACACTTTATATTTATATTGTATTTCATTATGTACTATGCTGTCCATCCCTACCCTGTATGTCTGTATGTATGTTATTATGTCCTATGCTGTTCATCCCTGCCCTGTATGTCTGTACTGTATCTTATTATGTACTATGCTGTCCATCTCTGCCCTGTATGTCTGTACTGTATATTATGTACTAGGCTGTCCATCCCTGCCCTGTATGTCTGTACTGTATATTATGTACTATGCCGTCCTTCCCTACCCTGTATGTCTGTACTGTATATTATTATGTACTATTCTGTCCATCTCTGTCCTGTATGTCTGTACTGTATATTATTATGTACTATGCTGTCTATCCCTGTCCTGTATGTCTGTATGTATATTATATACTATGCTGTCCATCCCTGCCCTGTATGTCTCTACTGTATATTATTATGTACTATGCTGTCCATCCCTGTCCTGTATGTCTGTACTGTATACTATTACGTACTATGCTGTCCATCCCTGCCCTGTATGTCTGTACTGTATCTTATTATGTACTATGCTGTTCATCCCTGCCCTGTATGTCTGTACTGTGTATTATTATGTACTATGCTGTCCATCCCTGCCCTGTATGTCTGTACTGTATCTTATTATGTACTATGCTGTCAATCCCTGCCCTGTATGTCTGTATTGTATATTATTATGTACTATGCCGTCCTTCCCTACCCTGTATGTCTGTACTGTATATTATTATGTACTATGCCATCCATCCCTACCCTGTATATCTGTACTGTATCTTATTATGTACTATGCTTTCCATCCCTGCCCTGTATGTCTGTATTGTATATTAGTATGTACTATGCTGTCCATCCCTACCCTGTATGTCTGTATGTATATTGTTATGTACTATGCTGTCCATCCCTGTCCTGTATGTCTGTACGTCTGTACTGTATCTTATTATGTACTATGCTGTCCATCCCTGCCCTGCATGTCTGTACTGTATATTATTATGTACTATGCTGTCCATCCCTGCCCTGTATGTCTGTACTGTATATTATTATCTACTATACTCGCGTACCAGCCCAGTTTTGTCTGTACTGTATATTATTATGTACTATGCTGGCCATCCCTGTCCTGTATGTCTGTACTGTATATTATTATGTACTATGCTGTCCAT
>WWET01003674.1:0-13879 GCA_011038615.1 Limnodynastes dumerilii | reverse complement strand
ATAATAAGAAACTGATCCTAAGTGTCTAAAAATAATTCCATGTGAATTAAAGTCTGCACACTGATAATCATGTTTCTTGATTAGACAAATTGACATATGTTTCAAAGAATCTATACACTTAAATAAGGATGTAGTATAAATATAGAATAGCATGTAAAACTGATACTGGCAAAGAGGTTTCCAAATAATGTATTGTACTTTATTTTACTTATTTATGAATGATCGGGATTGTGAAATTGAATGAACACTGGTATTCAGGTGGACTGTATTACCCCAAAGAAGTAACGAGGGACAAATTGAAACACCTGATAAGAAACAAGATCCACATATATATATATATATAAGCACAGCTATAGAACATTGCTTTGAAAAAGTCCCACGACGTTGACGAAACGCGTAAGCGGTTTTTAACTTGGAGGAACTTGAGACCACTGCTACTGACTCTGCTTTACCACTTGTCCACGAGGATATTATCAGCATCAGGCAACCCAGGGTTGGCCACCCAGGTTTTGCCTCAGTCTATTACACGCATCAGCTGGTGCATATCCTTGTGAGGGCTCAGGGATCTGGAAGCGGCTGCTGATATTATCTAACCCGTATGCACGGGCAACGACAGCTACGCGGACACCAGTGAGAGCCGGTTATCGAAAATAATTGCTCCAGACCTATTATACTTACTTACCATCCTGGAAGCGGGTCCCGAACAGCACTAATCAACTGTGCTTGCTCTACATCGGAATCCATAGCGGACACTAGGGATACGGTAAAATTGAAATTCAAACCATAATACAAAAGGAACCTGTGGTTTAATACTGAGATCAACTATCGAATCATCTGTATAATTAAACTATATGTTTTGGAGGAACTTTATTGCTTATTAATAAGGATTGACTGTCCATTTTATATAGCAAGCACTTAAATGGTAAAAAAACCTGACCAGCGATCAGTAGTAGTATGATTTAAAGTAGTCTCAGGAAGTAATCTCCATTTGTTCATTGTGAAAGAAAAATTGCTACAATTTTAACTATTTTATTGTTGCTTTAATAATTCAATTGATGTTTTTTTAGTGTTTAGAATAAAATATATTTTTTTGACCTTTATGTCAATGTCAGCATTCATTAATACCACCATTCATATTCTATATGGTTGTGCAATATACTAAATTTAATATTAGCACTGTCTATTTACCTTTTTATTCGCCTACAGGTATGCCAAGGCTTCGTGAGAACCAGCTTTACGCAAAGCTGGAGAAGTGCGAGTTTGAGGTCATGGAAATACTATTTCTGGGCTATCACATCTCTCCTCAAGGTTTTGCAATGGTTCCTGCCAAGGTCCGTGCCATCTTGGATTGGGCCCAACCCACTGATCTTCAGGCCATTCAAAGATTCCTGGGCTTTGCAAATTTCTATAGAAGATTCGTCCGTTCTTTCTATATTTTGGTGACACCCATCTCTGACCTCTCAAAAAAAAAACGCAGATACTTACAACTGGCCCGCTAAGGCTGTGGTATCATTCAAATTGCTGAAAATTGCTTTCACCACGGCTCCCATTCTCCGTCATCCCAATCCTGATTGACCCTTCACTGTTGAAGTTGACGCTTCTGATGTGGGTGCAGGGGCAGTGTTATCTCAATTCAATCCAACTGACAATCGTCTTTATCCATGTGCTTATATGTCCAAAAAGTTCTGTGCTGCAGAGAAGAATGACATCAGGAACCGAGAGTTATTGGCCATCAAACTGGCTTTTGAAGAGTTTAGGCACTGGTTAGAAGGAGCCAATCACAATATCACAGTAATCACAGACCATAACAATCTGGCCTTCAAAAGGCTGAATCCTCAACAAGCCCGCTGGGCTCTGTTCTTTACCAGATTCTCGTTCTCTATTACTTATATTCCTGGATCCTTGACTCAACGAGCGGATGCCCTTTCACGCTCCTTTTTGTCTGAAAGGGATTCCTCTGCATGCCCATTACCCATCATTCCGGCCACCTTGATTATTTCTGGTTTCACTCAAGACCTTCACTCCCAGCTTCTTCAAGTACAACATCTGAGTCCTAGACACAAACCTATGGATCCTTTATTCATCCCTGTCTCCCTCAGGAAGATCGTCCTTTGAAGAATGCCATGCTTTTAAACCTGCCGGTCACTTTGGAATTCAAAGAACTCTTTCGCTGCTTTCTAGAATGGTTTGGTGGCCTGCCATGTCTAGAGATGTGGAAGAATTTATCAATGCCTGCACCATCTGCGCCCAAAGTAAGTCCCTCAGATGTTCTCAATTTGGTCCCCTCCTCCCCCTGTCTGTTCCCAAGCGTCCATGGACCCACTTGTCCATGGACTTTATCACAGATCTTCCCAACTCCTTGGGCTTCACCACCATCTGGGTTGTCATTGATAGGTTTAGTAAAATGGCCCATTTTATTCCTCTGTCAGGTTTACCCTCTGCCAAACTGTTAGCTGAGCTGTTTATCAAACATATTTTTAGATTACAGGGCCTACCCTGGGATATCGTCTTAGACCGGGGCTCGCAGTTTGTTGCGAAATTTTGGAAAACCTCTTGTAACTTGCTACATATTAAGCTTAGCCTTTCCTCAGGGTATCATCTCCAGTTCAATGGGCAAACCGAAAGGGTCAACCAAGTGCTGGAGCAATATTTGTGGTGTTTCTCTTCTTCTCAAAAAAATTGGGCTAGTAATATCCCATTCGCAGAGTTTAACTACAATAATTCCACTCACTCTGCTACCATAGTCTCCCCGTTTTTTTGTCTTTATGGATACCATCCTCGTGCCACCTCATTATATACCCCGGAACAGTCCTCAAATCCTGATGTCTCCCGGTTTACCATCCGTATCAAGACAGTCTGGAGAAAAGTGAACAAGGCTCTCATGAAAGCAGCTCTGGTCTCCAAAACCGTTCCTCTTCTTATTTCAAAGTTGGCGATAAAGTATGGCTTTCCACAAGAAACATTCGCCTTCGTCAAGCTTGTCAGAAATTAGGCCCTCGTTTTATTAGACCTTTTGTGATTATCCTCAAGATCAATCCTATGGCCTTTCATCTCAAGTTGCCCACTTCCATGTGGTTTCCCAATACCTTTCACGTTTCCTTGTTAAAACCCTTTAGGGAAACCACCAGATTTAAGTCTAAATCCTTCTCCAGACCAGCTCCAATGATCATTAATGGTAATGAAGAATTCATTGTGGAAGATGTGTTAGACTCTAAAAAGGTACGAGGGAAGGTTTACCATTTAGTTCACTGGCAAGGGTATGGTCCGAAAGAGAAGGAATTGGTTCCTGCCGAAAATATACACGCTGACAAGATCCTTAAAAGATTTCATGCCAGGTTCCCTAAGAAACCCATAGTTAGGGTTCCTTAACCCCCTCATCAAGGGGGGGTAATGTTAGGCAGCACCGCTTGGCTACCGCTAGCTTCCGGCTCCCCTCTGGCTCACTCACTCCTGCAGCACCTCTTTGCTTACCTCCTGTCTCCTCTTTGGCCCCGGTCTCCATTCTCCGCCTGCCCGCACTGTCTCCTGCTGCTTTCCCCGGTTTCTGGCTCTCAGCGGTGACGTCGCCTAGGAAACTGGAGATGCACATTCCATCTCTGCAATTGTTTGATTGGCCAGCAGTACCATAAGTATCCTTCTGATCCGCAGGGCAGGCGCTGGTTATAGCTTCCTGTTGGTGCTATTTCTTGCTCTCTTGCCTTGTGCCTCTCTCTCTATATATTTATATCTTGATCTTGTGTGCCCCATTGTTATCCTTCCCAGTTCCTGCCAGTGTCCCTCTTGTCTGAACTCCCCTCTCTCTCTCCCTTGCTGTTTTAATCCTGGTTGTATTTCCCTTGCCTCTGCCTGTGTGATAGTGTTTGTTTCCCTTTGGGGATCCCTCTGGTATAAGTGTGTGAGCGAGTTCCCTGGTTTATTTTGTAAGTCTGTGCTGTTTTGTTACCCTGGTCTTGTCTGTTCTCTGTTATTCATTGTTCATTTAAGTCCAGTCCCTTCTGGTACTTCTGTTCCCTCTCAGCTGCTCTCCTTTTCCCAGTCCCTCTTGGTCCCGCCTTTACTCACCTTCTTCTCCTGGGCGTTGCTCCCAGAGGCTGCGACCTGTGGGTAAATCTGCCGCACAAGTCTATCCTCACCATCAGAGGCTCTAGCGAAGAATCAGGTCCCACTAGACTCTGCGCACTGGTTGGTCTTGTCCGCCTCTTCCAGTCGACTACCCCGGTCCTCATCCCAGGTAAATCTGGTGGTGTCATAACAGATGTGACCTTGATGTCTTATCTTTTCCAAGCAGCTGCTCCTGATGCACACGGCTGGCCAGCTGCAAGTGTATATAATTGAAATGCTGTCATTTCAGTCATCATAGACTCATTTGCAGCCCGGTGATACTTACAGTGTACAGTGTAGTTACGTATCATTGGCAGACAGAACACTGATGAGTTTTTATGACTGAAATGTGAGCTTTTCAATCAGTCATACAGACCATAGTTGCCAGCTCTCCAAGAAAATCCGGGAGACTCACGAAATTTGGCCAGTTCTCCCAGTATCCCATGAGAAGTCCCCTTGCCTCTCATTATTAATCCCTAGTGTTACTAGGGATGGGTGGGATTTCATGATGTAATTCAATTGCTTGATTAGATCGCGCCATAAATCTCTCTGAGGGAAGAGATAAAAGGTAGGCGACCCAGATATAGACTTACAGGATGCATACTGCTTCCCCATGGACAGCATCCCTTGCCCCACCCCCATTCAGACACCCCTGAAAGTGATTGTACAGGTGTCTTGACAGCGTAGCTCACTTGTGGATTTATTCAAATCAATTGAGGCAAAATCAGAAGTCTGGACCTTTCTAAAAGGTTTTTATATAAAAAATGATCAAATAAGTCTAAAAAATACATGTTGAAAAGTATTTGCAACACCACAAATGTAACACAAAATCTAGATCTTTTCTAATGAAATGATCACAAATGTTAAGTAGTATTATTCCATAGTGAACATGCTTAACTGGACACAACAGACAAAACTGAAACCGGGCACCGATGAACTGATTGCATAAAACAAGATGTCTAATAACTTACCAGGGTTTTCAGGCTATTGACTATTTCTATATTGTCCTTTACAATTTTCAGAAGTCTTAAGATTTTCGGATCCTCATAATCATATCGATGACAGAGTAGTATGGAAACAATTATATTGGCGGTAGTAGCATTTAAAATCATGCTATTGTCAAATGGTTTGCCTGGAAATACAAAGCAAAGCAAAGGAGATTAAAGAGTATAGAAACACACACACACACACACACACACACTTTTACACACACACACACACACACACACACACACACACACACACACACACACACACACACATATATATATACACGCATTGCTATGGCAACAGTAAACAAGTCAGGGTAGTAATACTGTCAGGGCAGACCCGGGACCTGTAATTTCCCAGGTCTACCCTGCATTGTTTTAATGGACCCACTCAGGTTTTTTCTTTTATTTTCCTGGGTTGAAAAACCTGAGTTATTGCTGGGTTGGTGATGAGAAAGCGGCATAAGCTGTCTGATGGCAGATAATATACTTTCCCCAGATGTGAAATACATAACCCATACCCAGAAATAAACACGCAGAGACTTATGTAATTATAATCCTGTTAAACAACTAATCCTTTGATTAACTGAGCAAGGTATTTCTCTAAGACAACCAATCCTAAGGTACATTCCATCGCACAACTGGACAGTTTCATTCAAGCAGTTACTGACCTTTGTAGGAGCGTATATGGTCTACTAGATATTCACTTTCTTTTCTAATTAAGTTTTCAATGGTCCCCTTCCCCATCCCAAAATCTCGTAGGGTTGAAATGGTGAAGCGTCTCATCACTTTCCAGTTCTCACCGCTGGAAAACATAACTCCTGGGTGAAATAGAATATATTTTGACATTTAGATTTAACATAAAAAAAATACATATACATATCTATATACGGTGTTATAACTAAGGGCTGCATGCAGACTTAATACGTAATGCAAGGGGACGTTACTTGCATGCAATTAACATACAATTAACATCTGTGCATGTTCCCACCAGATGTTACGCATCAGATCTCATTGCGCACTGGGGGTGGGATTAGGCACGCAGAATAGCTGCACGGGACAGTGTTTATGGGTTCCCTTGCGGATCAGTGTGTGTGTACAGACATAAATCTGTATAGAATAGTGTCATGCCTCTGGCAATGTTTCCTGTATTGTTTACCTATGAGGTCTGTGTCCACAGCAATTGAGGTTATCGGCCCCATCTAGTGGTCACAGTTATACTGATTAAGTTTGTACCCCCTAGCCCACCTTAGCAAGCTTCTCTCAGAGAATTTTGTGTAGAAGGAGGACATTTTCCTTCACATGTCTCAGGCAGACATCTTCTCACATGTGTCTCCCCTCAGCAAGCATCTGATGGTGAGCTTCATACTTAAATCTGCCATTGTAGCCATACAAACACTTGTGTATGCCAACTGTATTATTTACAACTGCAGACAAGTCTTGTATACAGTGTTTATGTAAGATGTCATGTTTGCATACTATGTTCTGTGCATGTTGTAATTATTGTATTATCTGATTGTTCACAGTCTTACCATAACAGTCTTACCATAGAATCATACATTTTCCACTGTTGTATAATAAATACCATTCTGGATCATCACATGATGACTGATTGAGATTATTGAAGAATTAGAGGTGGCTACACTGTATGCTTTGAGTTTACCAAGAAGGTTTAGTGAGAGGTAGAACAAATAGTCCTAGACCAGGAATTGAACTCATGACCTCAGCCCTGTGAGGCCCAAGTGCTACTCACTGAGCCACCATGCAGTCCTTTTGAGAGTGGGCACCTTGAGCCACTTGTGCTTAGACATGAGCAATGGCTGGTACAACTGCTTTGCCTTAAACTGTGTGCACTTACACCTGCGTTTGTGTCTAATGTGAACACAACCTTACTGCACATTGAACACATCCCTACATCTACGTTCACTCGGATCTAGAATGCAGGTAACTTTCCTTCCGGACCCATAGCAGCAGCACCAATGGTAGTTAAACAACTGGCTCAGGATTTCAATCACATTAGAATCATAACTCAAGATCTGGTTCAATAAAAATGGGCGTATTCATTATACGTTCCGATATGTAACTGCCATGTGCAGCTAGCATGGAGTACTTGTGCATTCATAACACACAAATTGGCTGTTTTGCGTAATTCTGGATCGGTCCAATATTATTAGTTTTACAATAACAATAATATACTATATATAATATAATTTATAGAACTATTACCATGTCCTTTGATTATATCATGAAAAATAGGAACTTTTGGTCTTCCAGAAAACGCCTCTGCATGGTTTACAAGAGCATCCTTCACCGTCTCATAACCGTGCAGTACAACCATTTGCTCTTCTCCTAATTGAAAGGTGAACACCGTGCCGTACTTCTGAGACAGCTGAAACACAACACAATAGTATTACTGTCTTCTGTTAATCACTGCTGCCATGGGTCTGATCCAGAGTTTAGGAATTTGCATGGATCCAGGTCTCTTGTGACCTCCTACAGGTTGAAAGTGGCAGGAAGAGGTGTTCCACCATAGTTTATGTATAGTCAATCTTCTAATTGGTCAACTATGAATACATGCGGATATATGCAGCAATTGCATGCAGGTGTTTCTTACTTGCAAATTGCACCTGATCTCTGAGCCAAGCCCTATATATCTGATATCAAAGGAACGGATTCACAGATCCGTTAGTTAAAAGTACGCAATTATACGCACGCAGCAAGTCAACACCCATGACACTCCCCTCACACGGACGGGTTTTCGGTGACTTACGCCTCCATAGTTCACCCTTATCTCTACATGTGTACTTGCATACGTGCGTACCTTACTAACCGCGCCCTCAAATGCCCATTTAAATGCCTCCTCACGCCCACTCACACGTAACTTTGAACGTATGAAATTCAACCCTGACCCACCGTACGTGTGTACCTAAGTGCGATTCACAAGTTCGTGCCTAATGGATTTTCGTGCGTAAATACTACGTAACGTGCTTGGAAAAAGTTACTATACATGCGCAATTGATCCGATCCTAAAAATACGCACGCAACTTCATGCAAAAAACGTATCTGTGAATCCAAAGTCTCCTGTCCAAGCAGTTGTATGATAATATTAATTAGATTTCAGAATACTTTTTTTTTTTTTTTTGAAAATTTTATTGAAGTCAAACATCAATTACAGTAAAAAGTTTCACATTACATTGAGAAAACATAATACAAGTCATAACGCCATCCTCCTTGACAGACAGTGTTGGTCCTAACAATGACAACACAGTATATTCAACAGATCAGAACAAACAGCAATATCTCATGTACAGACCAACAGACAGGCACCTTGCGACATGCATATGGTACATTGCGTATACAATATTATTAATATTGATTAACAATATTATCCATAGTAACCTCATGCAAATACCTGCAATCTAAATCTAAACATAAACTTATCAACTGCCCATTTGTACTGTACATTCGTTGACACTTCAGTTTGACTGTTTCATTTTGTTATTTCCCCCCCACCCTCCTATTAGTTATACACAACTTACTACCTAACCCCACCCCCAACTATTACCCCAACAAACAAATACTGCTCAGATCCCCATATGCCCACTCCATACATTGTGCACCATGACTCTTTTGAGGTAGCCCAATCCACTTATTGATCTGCCAGTCTGCTAGTAATATATTCTGACTCATGCCACCTTGCCCAGATTTCATCATACTTATCTTAAGCATCACGCTTCTCAAATACAAACTTCTCGTGCTCTAAGGTAGATTGTACTGTTCTCATCCATTCTATCAGAGTAGGAGCTGTGCTCGCCATCCATTTTCTCGCCAGACATACTCTAGCCATCAAGAACAGACTATTGATATATCGACTTAGGCTTCTACCCACAACATCCTCCAGCTGCAATCCAGATTTCAGAATACTTTTAGAAATATATCATCCTATTCCCAATAGCATACCTCCCAACTGTCCTGATTTCCACAGCATAGTCCCAATTTTGGGTGAATCCCCTGACAAGTAATATTGTGAGTCAGGTGTTACTCTAGCGCACCTGCAGTTCCGTACGCTTGCAGGTAGGATGAAGGCGCCGACCCTCCATTTATGTCATATCTCTGCCATAGAGGCGGGGATGGTCGGGGGAGTAGAAGGACAGGTACGCATTGATCTGTGTTGGTAAGGATGCGGATCAATGCGTAACAGTTAAGGTAGGGTTCTGGACACGTAACTGTCCAGAATTACTACCGATAGAGGGGAGTGACGGGGCTTGCACCTTGAGTAAATTTAGACCTAACATACGTAAAGTGTGCGGAGGTCTGGATCTGGTCCATAAAGCGTCAATTCTATTGTTTTGAACTCATAAAGGTTAATGGTTTTTCATTTCAATGTATTGATTATTACAGTTATTGTAGATTTGTATGTTTCACTTTAACATTGGCTGCTCTCTATTGGCTTAGTTAGTTGTAATATAATGAGATGCATAACTTGGGCATTATATAAAAAATAACTTTAGACAGTATTGTGCATCATAACACCTCTGCCAACTTACAATCGTAAAGCAAGGTCTAAGTGTCCTAAATTTGGGGTAAATATTTACATAGTTTTTTTCCAATCTTAATTGTCTAAAATTGATCCAATTTTGTTGATTAACTATAGTGGATGTGGCTACTTTTGCAACCGGTGGTAATAGCTCCAAAATGGCTGCAACCCCAACCCCTGCCCCTGCTCTTGCTAATCTGTCTCCTGTCTCTTTATTGGTGTAATTATTTTTAACCTCGAATCCAGGGTTGGCCAAACTCGGTCCTCGTGATCTAACAATGGTCCATGTTTTTCAGGTCTCCTTGTTAAAGCACAGGGGGGGTTCATGACTAAGGGTCTAATCCAAACATTCGTGAGTGATCGCATACCTTCTAACATTTTTTTATGGAAAATCGGTACACTGAGGTGGCGTGTCTGTGAATGGGGTGTTACTTGTCATATGAAGGGGTGTGGCTTTAATCTGCTCTCATTTGGATGTATGATAATGTGTAAAATCTAATTTTATACCTTATCTTATGAGCTAAGAACTCCCAGGAGAGTGACTTGTCACTTTAGCAAAGCTGTAGGAGGCATGCTGATATGTCCCCTGCACGGATCTTCTAGCATAAGGATCCGTAGTGGAACAACTTCCGCAAGCAGCTTGTGGAAATCAGGTGACCGACGGAGTTCAGAATTAGGTTCTATTTTTCTGTGTAGCCTGAAAATGTTCATAATTATCTTACTGGTGATTCTTTGTGGAGCCTGAAAATGACTGGCCATTGGTTGATCTGCCTACTCTAATCAATCTACTACATTTATTTCCATTTCTTTTTATAAGAATATTTATTTATTCTTTAATTATGATTGCTCCATTCCAGTGTTGTTTTTAATCAAAAGTGGAAATGTAAAATGAATAGATTCTTAAAAATTATTTTACATTCTTGTTTGCAATGGTAATCAAATACTGTTATATCTCATACAAACAATGCAAAATATACACATGACAGACATTCCATCCTGTTTCCTCCCATCTTGACCAGAACCAGCCCTCAGTTGCTGCTATTCTGCTTGTATGCTTGTATCCCATTTATCCCTTATCATTTAATATAGTAAATAAAATCGTACCTCTCTAAACGTTTCATGAAGTTTTTTCAGGTTTAAAAGATGCATATTTCCAATGATTGGTAAAGGTTTAGGTCCAGGGGGGAAATTAGTTTTTTTTTTCTGTCCATAAAAAAAGAATGCCACGAAGAAACACAGGATAATTGATAGAAGTATTGGCACGGCAGCTGGGTTCATGGTGTCAGCAAAAGTATTTTTCCTATGAAAAGGAAATATATACAGGTGAGCAATATATTGTGTATAATGGTAAGTAAAAGTAGAATTTACCTGGATTTCCGCTTAAATCGATCTTATAAATTATCGAGTTAGATCAACACTGAGGGTCTGATTCGTGAGATGTACACTTCATACTATCTTCTTTATGTGTACTTTCATGCTGCGTCTACCCGAAATAGCCATAAGCAACTGCAAATATTTAGACAAGAACGCAAATAATTGCTGCCGCTGCCTATGGCATTTAGGAGGGAAGGAAGGAGGAGGACTAATGTGGACAATATAAAGTAAGGACATTTAGGTCCAGATTTACTAAGCCATGGGTTTTGAAAGAGTGGAGAGTTTGCCCATAGCAACCAATCAGATTCTAGATCTTATTTAACTATTGCATTCTAGAGAATGTCAGCTAGAATCTGATTGGTAGCTATTGGCAAACTCTCCACTCTTTCAAAACCCACAGTTTAGTAAATCTGGAACTTAGTCTATAAGCTGCAATAGGGACTCTTGTGAATGACTGCTTAACATTGTAAAGTGCTATATAAAAATCTGTAAAGTAAAGAACCCCACAACTATATGAGACCATTGAAGCATGCTTAAACTTATGCTTCACTAAATGTATATATATATGTTTACTATAAGAACAGGATTCTGCAATGACTGTCTGTATATATATATTTTTTTGTTTTTTGTTATTGATAAATAAATCTCTGAGTGCCATTCATTTTCTACATTTGTAAATTAAATAGGTTGGAAAAAGCGCCAGATAGTGTGAATGAAGATTTTTGTACTTTCCAAAAATGTGGTCTCCAATATACTGGTTAATATTGAAGATGTCTTGTTTGTATAATTTTTATTTGTGGTGTCCCAAACTCCGTTCATTCATTTTAATAGAGATATAAACTGTGTAAAAAAACAAAAATGGGGGAGAAAAGAGAAAAAACATCTAAGGTAGTAAAATATGCCAATACACATTCGGGTAATGATGAGATATATTAAAAAAACGTTGCGACCCCGCTGCGAAGACTCGCATTACGCATTAGGGACAGCCTATTTCGAATGAGAGCCCTCTCAGGGGACCGGATCCAGATGCAAGGTCCAGACGCACTCATGCGCCCTCCAGATGTTACGCTAGGATTACTATAGTTGCAGTTGATAGCAGTTGAGGTCATTACATTGTAATACAGATATGGAAAAGCACTCCTCGTCCTCGGCACTGCAAAATTAACTAGCCTCCCTAAAGCACATAACCCTATCTTCAAAGCACACTCCCGACACCCGGGAGTGGCATACTCAGGCCCACCCGGTAAGTTTGATGCTCTGAATATTACCTTCATGGGATTGTGATCTAAGTGAACGTAGCTCTACTCCTTCCTGAATGCATCAATGCTTGCAACTGACCCCGAATAAGATTAGCATATTTTAACGATCGGTTACACTCTTCGCAACGAAACACTAAATTTCGAAAAAGAGACATCCGGATGTCCCATTTTCCTATACTTGTCATATTTCATCTGTTGCAAACAGTATTAGAGCTGAGAGGTGATGTTTACTATCCCAAGTCTAAACAATACCATGTTCACACTGGTGCCCCAGCAAAAACCCAGGATTTTTGACCCGTGTTATTGCCGGAGCACACATCAGCCCTGCAGGGGACACACTGTTCACACTGCAGCTTAGACCTGGGAAATTGATCCGCATGATACACTTAATGCAGGTTTATGGCAGCGTAAGCACGAGAGAGGGGAGTGACAGGGGATGTACACTCCCCTCTGTCTCGTGTAATTTCAGCCCCCCGCGCGCACGGAAAGCACGTGGGGGTCTGGATCCGGTCCAGAATTTTTTTTTATGAATGGATGAGTATGCGATTCACATACTCATTCACTTTCGGAAATGCCGCCAACCAGAGACTTAGGGTTAGGCTCCGTGGGGGGAGGAGACTTAGAGTTAGGGTGCAGGAGCGACTTAGTTTTTGGCTTTTTGGGGGCTTAGGGTTAGGCTGCGGGCGGGACTTAGGGTTAGGCTGCGTGATGTGGAGACTTAGGGTTTGGGTTAGGGAGCGAGTTGGGGGAAACTCACCTTTCGTAGCAGCATGTTCAGTGCTCTGAGGATCAAATGCTGTGCCTCATCGAAGCATAAGGAATCGATATCCAAGTCAGTTCGGAACTGGCTGGGAGTGGTTATTTATTGTAATTCAAGACTGTTTGTTTTGGAAAGTGGCCCGATAGCAGTTGAGGTCATTACATTGTAATACAGATATGGAAAAGCACTCCTTGTCCTCGGCACTGCAAAATTAACTAGCCTCCCTAAAGCACATAACCCTATCTTCAAAGCACACTCCCGACACCCGGGAGTGGCATACTCAGGCCCACCCGGTAAGTTTGATGCTCTGAATATTACCTTCATGGGATTGTGATCTAAGTGGACACAGCTCTACTCCTTCTCGAATGCGCCAATGCTTGCAACTGACCGCAACCGCTATCGTGCACTATGCCTTACCTGGAATGAAAAAACAAGATTAGCTTAAATATAACTCTAAGGGAGGAAATGACAAATAAACTGATTTATGCAAATCGTGTAATTAAGCCCCACCCCTTCACTATCAATTACCCCTTTCAGGGTTTCATAGGGATGGGGGTGGGGCTTGATGATGCAATTTGCATCAAGTCCCTCCCTGACCCTAGAGACAGTAGTAAACTAGTGTTGGCAGGCAGGGGGGGCAGGACTTAAGGCCATGGTTTAATGAAAACCACGAGCTTTGAGTTCCTTGCGGGAGATATGCCTTCTCTTATGTGATATCGGGAGAACTTGCCGAATTTCGATAGTCTCCCGGACGTTCCGGGAGAGTCGAAAACTATGCATTTATTAAGCTATCATTTCTTATCAAACCATAATACTCTCCCTCTTACTCAGAAAATATACAATGTACATAATCCCAGCC
>WWET01003673.1:153031-164689 GCA_011038615.1 Limnodynastes dumerilii | reverse complement strand
ACATCGAGACTCTCGGAATTTATAGATTCCATCCTACAAACATTGGTAATTTGTACAAAATCTTATTTAAAGGATACGACTGCCATTATTAATATATTTGAAAATACAACCTGTGATGGAGAAACGTATTTGGTGACAGCAGATGTTACATCCCTCTACACCATCATCAAACATGATGATGGTGTGGAGGGTATTAAACATTTTTTTAATCCGGAAACAGCAGTCCTGAATGCATTCGTTATAGAAGGCATTCGTTTCATACTGGAAAATAATTATTTTTTCTTTAGGGACACTTTTTACCTGCAGAAAACCGGGACGGCAATGGGGGCCAAAGTGGCCCCTAGTTACGCAAATTTATTCTTGGCACTTTGGGAGATAGAAACGGTATGGAATAATCCAAGATGGGCACCGCATCTCGTGAAATACCACCGCTACATAGATGACATTATCTTTATGTGGAGAGGCCCTAAAAATATCTTGAATGATTTTTGTAAGGAATGAAATAGTAATAACAAAAATATTCTACTTACTTTCAATATAAGTCAGGAGCAGGTTAATTTCCTTGATCTTACCCTTTACAAAGAAACCGATAGGGTAAGAGTAAAAAACTTTATAAAACCAACTGACTTGAACGCATTTATAAGTACGGATAGCTGTCATCACAACAATTGGATCAAAAATGTCCCTAGAGGACAATTTTTGAGATTGCGACGCAATTGTACAGACGAGGAAGAATACAAAAGACAGGCAAACACTCTAAAAGGTATGTTCGCAGCTAAGGGATATGAAGAGTTAGCCCTTACTACGGACATAGAGGAGATTTGTACTTTAGATAGAACAGGGTTATTACACCCTAAAAAACAAAAATCACTTCGAACTAATAAAGATAATCCTTTTTCTCTAGCTTTTGTCACACAATATAATGCAGAGTACAAATCTATGGAAAAAATCATTCGCAATAACTGGTATCTTTTGAATTCAGATCCAGTATTAAAGGATATTGTCCCAAAAGTCCCAAAATTTATTTATAAAAGGGCCAAAAATTTAGGTTTAACACTTACTAAAAGTGCCTATCGCATATCGCCCCAAAAACATAGTACAATAAAATCTAAAGGTTTTTTTTAGATGTGGTATGTGCATGATGTGCCGGGCACATGTGACACAGACTGCTAAAACCACTTCCTTCCAATCAACAAAAACTGGGCAAATTTTTAATATTAAGCAGTTCATTACATGTTCAACCAAAAATGTGATATATTTAATTGAATGCACATGCTATCAATATATTGGTAGGACCACCCGCCCACTAAAAACTAGGTGGGCGGAGCATGTGAACAATATTAAAAAAGGTTTTTTATCTCACAGTGTATCATCACATTTTAAAGAAAAACATAATTGTTCATGTAACTCCATAGCAAAAGTAATTGGTATAGAAAAAGTAATACCAAAATGGAGAGAAACAAATAGTATAGAAATTTTAGCAAGAACTGAAATGCAATGGATTTTCAACATGGGTACTATGCAACCGGGAGGACTTAATGCAGAATTTGAAATAAAATGGTTTTTATGATGGGTTTACAATATGTGTAAATTGCTTTGATATTTTTCAAATATTCTTATTTGCATAATTTATTTATATGGTCTTATATACATTTTATATTTAATATTTTAACATATTTATATAAGATTTTATCTGCATGTGTAATGTCCGAATTTCCCACAAGTATCTGTTGTACAAATTAATCAATTAGAAGTAAGTGGGAGGTCCTTATTATTTAAATATACTGTTCAGCACCTTATGTTATATTTATGCCTTGAGAAAGATTACAACCGTAATCGAAACGCGTTGGTGAGTGCTGCAGTTTTGTTTCATTTTGTCATATGACCTGCACCCCCTTTTTTTGGGACTTTGGACTTTATACAACAACATTGCAACGTTTATACAATAGATTCTTTCTACTTGCAATACATTTGCTACATGCTTTTATTGATATAGATGTTTTGTGAGTATATTCATTTATATTTTTCATCTCCTGCACGAAATAAATTGAATTGCACTATCCGTGCTTTTTCCCTTCTTGTTTCTTTAAACATCTCTTTTACACGTGGAGAGTTTGGAACGCAAGCTGTGATGTCCATATTGAGGCTTGGAAAGAAGTTCACAGGAAGCCAGGATCCCCATGCGATAGCCTCACACCAAGACACAAGGAGAAGAAAACTACAATCTCTCTACACTGACCCTACAGGAAAATTTGGTTGTTCCTAACTATACATTTATGTTTGCTCTCACCGCTCTTGCTATGGTCGTGGAAGAAAGAAAGTGGCTTGCTTCCTCTTCCTCAAGTGTAAGTGAGAGAGTGTCTTTAGTTAATGTCTTTGCCTCATAAGAAGTTCCTACACACAAGGAGAAATACCCTCCGTTTCTACTATAAAATTTGGTCTCAATAACTTGAATCCTCCTATTATTATATTGAGGGGGAAGTTGCTTTTTACAAGTTCCCAAAAGGAATCACTGTAAGTTTAAATCTTTATGTGCAAAAAGCAGCTAATCGTAACCGTCCATGCCCCACAGCCTAACCATTTATCCGTCACAGCCTAACCCTAATTTACCTGCTGCATTCTCTCGCTATTGGGAACAGGGAAGTAGGTTCCTGTTCCCAATAGCAATTTTCTATTGTAAGCCTATTTCAAACAATGATGCAGTGTATCATGTTTGAAATATGGCCGCACAGACTGGCAACTGCATCCCGTGTAGGAAGGACGTACTGTGTCACCCTAAACACATTTGAGGTCTTCAAGCTCCTTGCCTCCTCACGTACTATAAAGCATCCATGCTCTAAAGGATCATAGATTGTCCGACAACAGAAAAATCAAGGCAGAAGGTAGCACTAGAATCTTAATTCGTCCAGACAATTCCTACCAACCCTGGCTCCCCAAATTCCCTCATATATCCCACCCGACAATAGCTCCAACTCTAGATATTTTGTATGAAAGGTAAGCTCTCCTTCCAATGTACGTTTTGAATTACGAGAATTTAATGCGGACTTCACCCTTCGGCCTTGTTGCCCTAGTCGAATATAGGCATAACTACAGTGAGTCACCTTTTACAAAACGGTACCTTGCTAACTTTTCAAGAGCTGCAAATTAAGTATTCCCTAGCTTCAACCGAAGCCTGGACATGCCCAGCTATATAATTTTGTCGTAAGACCTAACCTCAGGCAGACACTAAGCCAGTTTTCTCCCCCAAGGCATGTTATTTCTGGTCTATATAAACTTATTGAGGGGTGATAGATACAGAGACCTCCCTAGATATGTGGAAGACTGGCAACAGGACCTCACCAACCCCCCAACAGACAAGGAATGGGCCCGAATTTTCTGCACTACACACAACTGTTCTAGCAGCCCTTCAGTTACTAAGACCCAACAAAATTCAAACATAGGACCACTCATCTATTACACTCCTTCCAACCCCAGGTTCCGGCTTCATGCTAGAGATGCAACCAAGCCAATAGTACAATGGCACACATTTGGTGGTGCTGTCCCTTGCTGACCACATATTGGGATCAGATTATCCAGATCACCCAAAAGGTTATTGGCCCTCACATCTCTACAGACACAAAATTTTGGATTCTCTCTCCCCCCCCATTGGATACCCAGCAGCATTTATACATACTCTGCTTATGCACCTGGGCAACGCACCTAGGGCTGTCATCCTTGTCCACTGTAGGTCTTTCTCACTGCCCATGATCTCGAAATGGTTCAGAGTGAAATTTTACCACTCTATGGACAACATCATCTTTTCCACCACTGACAAATATCCAGAATATCTAGCAACATGGGGCTCTTGGCGTTTTTTATGGATACAGATCAAATCTTCACCCTATCCTCTGACCCCATGCAATAATTAATCTAGTTTAACAATGGCCATTTTTGGAGACCACCCACATCACTTCTGATCCCTTCCCATTCTTACAATCTCTTTACTCTATTGGACCCCTTGCCTTTTTCTTCCATATTCTTTCCCTGCCACTTCTATACGGTCTTCTTTCTTTTTCCGTCTTATACAACACTACTTAAGTACATATGTTTAGAGTGTTTACACCTCATCTGGGAAATGTCACTTCCACATTTGTTGATGTGATTGTTTAATACAATGCTTTGTTTACTATGACCATGCTAACACAAATACTCCTTAGCATTTAATAAACAAATAATGGATACTAGTATGTGGTGTTTATTATGTGACAGCCACTAGGAAGCAGTGCGCATTGTATGACAGTCACTGGGATGCAGTGCTTATTGAAAAGAATGTAGTGATTATCAAGTATCAAACTTATACTTCTACATAACTTAAAGTTGTTTGTTAAAAGAGGGTTTTTGAAGCATGTCCACTTTTCCTTTATATTTATACCCCTTTCACATCACCACGAAATACCCGGCATTTTGACGAAAAACCCGGGTCTTGTCAAAATCCCGGGTATTTGGTGGTGATCTGAAAGGTTTCTAAGCAGCTCTGAACCTCTGTCTAAACCAAGACATGACCGGAAGATATACTGTACGAGAAGGACCAATTGCCTGATTATTTCCTTGCTATCATCTGTCTGAAGATTTGAGATTCTTGAACCAACAGCATTTGTGTTTCTGCTTTACAATTCTAGCATTGTATATAAGCCATACAACGATACAAGTCAGCTGAAAATCTGGCAGAACTTACACTGAGGCATCTGAATGCAGATATTGTAAATACTGTCACAATAACCCTGAAGCACAATAAACAGTGGTCTAAGCAAGTACATGAATTGAGAATGCAAGCATCAGATCAATAATTCTCTCTTCCAGTCCTTTTTATAAATGTCTCAGTTAGGATTCCTTAATGGAAATTTCAACAGATTTCTACATTGATCCACACCTTAATAACATAATTTAAATACTAAATAGTACACAAAAATCTATAAAAGAATAATGAAAGATACTATAACCATCTATATCATGGAACTGAAAGATCAAGAATGCAAAATGACCTTGGCCCTGTTTCAGAGTTGCGTGTCCATGCAAAAATCACAAGGATGTGTAGCGGATTTTTAAAAGTGCGCATGTGCCAAATGCGCAAGCCACTCGTTCTGCTGGCGTAACAGATTGTCTCCATGTGATTACGAATCAGGCTTTTTGACAAGCAAAAAGGGGCATTTTAAAATATGGTAATGTATTTTCTGGGCATGTATGAGCTTGTTCGTGCGCATCCGTGTTTGACTTTGCTCGCGCATCCGTTTTTTTTTTGTTTTTTTACAAAAGCCCTGACCTGGTGCAAGTTATGTTTTATTTTTTTTAAAGCCCTACCTTAGATGACGTGACACAAACTATAGTGAACACCTGATGCTACCATATATTAATCCCTCTATTTCAACTCTGCAAATATGTGCTTTGCATTGCCAACTGTTTTTCAGTCCTTTTTCCAGGAGGTGTGTTTTTACACTAACAGATATGTAATACTTTGGAGTGTTTGGCTGTTGTTTTTCTTTTTATTTGTTTGCTTGTTTCAATGTTAAAAATGGCTTATTTTGTGTTTCTTTTTTATTTAACATTGTAACAAAAATATTCTTATGTATTTGGCCACAAAAACAGTTTTTTTAGGGGTTTATCTGTCTTTGAAAAGCATTATACAAGTGTAAATTTTAAATATTTATTGTTACAGTTTGGATAATGTTTGTTTTATGTTTTTGATGTACAATAAATTTTAAGATTGTTAAAAAAAAAAAGTGCCTTTTATAGATTACATTTTGTGTAACGTTTAAAGCAAAAATATATTATGTTTGTTTGCTATCAATTGTAAGAATACAATATATGTATAATTGCTTTTTGTTTTTCAAATAATGTTAAAGGTTTCTCATATGGATACGTGAAATTATTAAATGTAATACTTGTCAACTATCCAACATGGTACTTTCTCAACTGGAAAAAAAAATATGAGACTAATACTAATATTTGAGTTTTTGACCTTCAGAACCGTACACGCATAGTGCTTAATTGGGAAATTAAACGTATGCATGGCTGCGCATCCGTTTGCGAATTGTAGAAAGCAAGATACATGCGATGCAAGGACCTTTTTTTATCCGGAAATGCAGCCTTGAATCGCCCATATTTACATTTTTTGTGCGTACCCGCATTGCGCAAACACGCAACTGTGAATCAGGTCCCTTGTGTCTATAAATCTTGATGATAAATAAAATAAAAATACAATGTCAGAACCTACCAGGTATAGTAGACACAGCTATAGTAGAATCAAAGAAAACAAAAACCCCACAAAGATTGAAAGTCAGTCCACCTATATAAGAACAGACAATACAGAGACTGAGAAGAGTCTGCTTGTCGTGCACAAACATATACTCAAACACCACTCTGCTTCAATAAAGTGAAATGAGAATACATATCAATAGTGGTCTATCCAAACCATCAGAATTCTGAATGAGCTCAATCAATATAAAAAACCATATACTAATGAACAGTCATATAGCAACATCAAATCATGATACAGTATAGTAATTTGCGATACACATTCAGATCATGATATTGTATTGATGGATAATCAATTAGCAGCATCAAATCATAGCACAATAAGGTTACTAATAATGGATATTTAAACATAATTTGATCAATTTTATCAATTCAGGAATAACATAAAAATATGTCAATAATGATTATGCTGAACCAGCAGAATTACAGATGATATCAATAAGTATGAGTTTTAATCACATAATCATATAGTAACATCAATTCATGACATAGCATGATAGAGTAGATAGGTGTTCAGAACATGATTTATAGTGCTGGATAAACACTTAGCATCATCAGTTCATAATAATGCCCAATTGACACATTATTAGATAGTGTGCCAAAGTGGCAAATACACAGTTCATTAAAATGTAAAACCTAGCTTTTAATAGATTTCTAAAACATATGGTAAAGTAGCATTGTATAAAATTTAAAGGTGAAATATTTATTTATACCCCCTAACCACCTATAGATAAGTGGTGCTGTATAGTTATAGTCTACCTATTCTATTATATTAGAGAGAGTTTTATCCCTAATCAGTGCCGAGCCGCCTCAGGGCAGTGCTTCTCCCCTAATGGGGTTTAAATGTCCCTCCACTACACTGAGGTGCCCATATCAGCTAGGATAGTCATAAAGAAATAAATAAGTTAGATAAGGTAAATAGATAATGCAGACAGCAGTGATTAGGTGGACAAAGCAGGGAGGACAAGGTGCACCTTGTCCTGCCCCTTACCAAACACTGACGCGCGTTTTGCCTTTTCCCAACTTGGCAAATGCCAATGAGAAGGCCGCATTACAAAGCGCATTTTTCCATTGCCGTTCCTCCAATCGATATCGAGCATCATCATTTGCTGTGAGGTTAATTCCTCCTTGTTTTGTGCTGTTTGTTTCCCTTGTAAGCTGGATCGGACTTAATTTTTACACTACTACTACAATACATCATCAGTTACCAGTGAAGAGGAGAAGTTAATGTGATTGTGGATTTGACGATTGGAACGTTAAAATCAATTATTTGATGAATAAGATTTAATGATCATGTAAATTTATAATATAGATTATAATATAGGTATTTGAGTTCTAAATTCATCCTTTTCTGGGGGCTTGGTTAATCTGGAGTCAAATTATGTGGTTATCTGCAATTTGCAATATTCAGGGATATAGTGGAACGATATAATACATTAACTTGTTAATATATATTTAATTTGTTACTTTTTGATTTCTAACATTTACAGTTTTAGATTTTTTTATGTATATTTTGTTATTATTTGAAAATGATAGATTTCAGTATTGTTTGGTAGCTTACTTGTGATTACATTTTCATTATGATTTTTGTCCTTGTTTTAATTATTATTTGTTACTTATGTTCTTTTGTTCATATTTACTTAAGTTATTCTCTAGTTGACAAGTCATGTCTTTGTGCCCATAAATATTGCTATAGTACAGTTATATAGAATACTATTTATGTAACCCAACTTTAGCTCTCTATCTCTAGACAGCCTGTAATATTTTCAAGTCTTATATTGTTTTCACTAGACACCCATAGAAACACAAGAATGAACATCTAAAAATGTGCAAGAATTTCCAAAATGTGCTTGAGACATGTATACATTGGGCTTTATGTAGAGTTTTTTAGTATTCGTGTAGTTTTAAGCACCACATATTCCCAAAAAACATTAATAAACAAGCGTACGCAATGATGAGATATATGTAATTTAGACATATGCCACCTTATGTTGGAAGGGCAGTACAGAGAATGCTAACATTGGATTAGGACATGTGTATGCAATTTATGTGCGATGTGAAGTTGAAAAATAAGCAACTGTGCCACTTCTAATCTGTCTGCACCTCTCTGACTCTGGTGGAAGTAATTATTTTGTTAATGCAAAGAGTTTTACAAAATGGTGGTTGGTCAAATCCATTAACACATTACTACAAAAAGGCACATGAAAGGCAGAGGTAATCTGCACAAAAACAGAGGAAAATTCCCTAGAACAACACTATTAACCAGTAACTAACTTGCCATTCTATCTGTAATATAAAATGCAGGAATATTAGTTACAGATATTTGCAAATATAGGATAAGCCACCTCTTAAGGCTTTTTTTACTGAGGTGATCCTAAGTCCTAATCCTACGCATGCGTAGTAGGTCATTTATACAATCTACGTACCAGCTAGGTACGTAGACTGCCTCCGTGCGGTCTTTAAAGTTAGAAAGAGGTGGCCTAATGCCACCTGGGGGAGTGCTTAGTTAGAAGTAGAAGAGGGGGGGATTAAGATTAGCCTGGGAGAGCTGGTGGGGAGAGGCATTATCCGTGTGAAGGAAACTACGCACGGTAAGATAAGGCAGCCCTATGGCCCTTTTAAGTGCCATAAGGTACCTAAAAACGTGGGGCGGGTTAGGGGCTGCACCAGTGAGTTAGGTGCGGTTCTGTTCACACCTAACTCACTCTTAGGTAAGAATACGGTCCATATAATATAAGACCCAAGAGAGCAACCTGGCCAACTTGTGTCTCTTCAGGCATTCTGAAACTACGAGTCCCAGCATGATTTGTGAGGCATCCATTATACCTGTCCAATTAAAGCATGCTGGGACATGTAGTTGTTCAACACCTGGAGAGCCACAGGTTGGTCAGGCCTGCAGAGGGACTCTCACAGTTTAGAGTTAGGAACACCTCAGCAGAAAAGCCTTGAAAGTGGTAGGTGGCCTATCATACATTTGGAAATGTGTGAAACATTTCTGCATTTCATGTTGCAGATAGAATGGCAAGTTAGTTAATGGTTAATAGCAGTGTCTTGGGGTACTTTATTCCTCGGCTTTTTTTGTTTGTTAGTTATGGTTTGCAATTCTAATACCTCTTAATCTGTGAGCTAAAAATTCTAAAGCAAATCATCTGCATTTGTAGCAACAGAAATCATATTGGACATTAATGTATAAAAAATGTATATGAAAAAATAAGCAGGCTGTTGCAAATAAGGATATTACAATTCATAAAGGTGTTCCATAACCATATAAAACCATCAACTGACTGGTTCTAAACAAGCCATACATATTCATTGCTGATTCAGGTAATTGACAGTAGATGATGTGTTACCAGAAACATTAACCTGTCCATTATCCATTTCATGCAATAAACATTTTTCTCCTACCAAAATGGGCACAACTTTTCTGAATGAATTATCCTGAGTTTATTATCTGTCAGATCTGAGAAGTAGTTCCAACATAATTAGAGCTAGATTATGAAAAATGTTATTCTCAATCGGAGGGCCGTACCTGCCTATTGTGGCACCCTGAGCAATAAAGTGTCGTCCACCCCCCACACATACACACACTACTGAGCTCACAAACATGCCTCAGCAGTAGTCATACAGTATGCAGCTGTCTGCTTCATATACTATATGTTGACGAATGCTTTGGCTTGTCATTAAAAAAAAACACATGAAAGTGTTCCAGCTCCCCTGCGCTACTGACAAAGCTCAGCATATCCACAGCACTGCCTGTTTTTATACACTGTGGGCCTGATTCAGAGGCTGAAAATAAGAACTTAAAGTTACTCCTGGGCAAAACTATGTTGATTTCAGGGGGAGTCAAGTTAATTTTATTCTATGCATGCAGGGAGAATGCTTTGCTTTTACCTATTGCACACAGATACCTGATCAGCTTCACATTTAAACTGCTAATTAGACTTCAGCTGGGAAACATCACCTTTTAACTATAATACTGTTGCAACATATGAAATTTGACTCCCCTGAAATCAACATGGTTTAGCCCAGGTGTAACTTTAAGTTCTTATTTTCAATCTCTGAATCAGGGCCAGTATGTTGAGTGTTGCTGAGGATCACAGCTGGAGAACTTTCATTTTTTTAACGATAAGCCTCAGCATAAGAGCAAGCACTCCTCATATAGTATAAGAAATGGGCAGCGCTGAGAAAAATCCATCCGCTCTACATACTATTATGCTAAGGCTTATCATTTAAAAACCATACATCTCCTTGTGCTCTGGGTGTGGGTACTGCTCGCACCACCCTAGTTATGGCCCTGCTTAATGGGCAAGTCTCAGCTAGAAGGTGCCAGAGGCACAAAATGCATGCCTTTCAAAGGCCATGTTACCTTCAGGGGATGTGGGGAGAGGTGATTAAAATGGCCCCAACAATTCATAATCCAATCATAACCTCTTTCTCAGAAATATATAAAAAACGGAAACATTGTAAAAGGAGTGGGAAAAAACAAGGATATACTAATCAGTGTATAAGTTAAATGTAATAAGAGTCCAGCTCTTATACCTAGAAAGCTTATTGGTCTACTGATCTCTGCAGGGTCCTTGAGCACAACAAACACAACTATACATCAATAGCACAGGCCAGATCCAGAATTGCCTATATTAGCCTCCGCAACAGAGGTTAGTGCTCCTATAATCCCAATCATATATTTCGTATGTGCAATGGGGAGTGCACAATCCCTGCATGTATGGTCCTTAAACTTTTATGTTACAAAAAAGGCCACATATGAAACAGAGGATCGAAAGCAAAGGCTTGGGAAAGCTGTTACTGTACAATTTGCATTCCTATGCCCAGCCACCAACCATATCAAGTACACAAGGCGAGTGGGCCTGCAACCCCGTCAGAGAATGAATTTCACATTGGAACACAGAATTGGTTGGAAATAACTGCGCAGCAAGCTGACTTATGCAAGCCATGTGCGTCATCAATTCAGGTACATATCAAGAAAAATAACACAAACACTGCTACTCCCAGAAGTGTCCAGCGTATCATAAAATGAATAGGAAAGTGTTTGAGGTGACAAAAATGATAAAGGATTATGATAACAGTTATTGACATTGCTACACTGGGTTACATTGCTTTACAGTAGCCATACATTAATTCCTAATTAACCACTAGATACATAGGGGTATTCACTACATTATTTATAAATGGTTCCCCACACAATTTACAGTGTGTTATTTTGGTAGGCTCATCTGTCTGGAGCTACAACCGGTTATTTCTTTCTATTAGAATTTTCTTTACATGCATCTCTACCTTTTAGGTTACCTGAAAGCTAAAACCTATATAAATTAGAATGTATAAATTGCTACTAATTGCTGGAGTGCCAGT
>WWET01003673.1:141574-153011 GCA_011038615.1 Limnodynastes dumerilii | reverse complement strand
TCATGTGTGAACAAAAAAGTGGGGGGGGGGGGGGGTTGAGGCTGCATTCATTGCAATATTTTAGCTTATGTTGGTTTTATTTTATGGGCCATGGGGCGGGGGTATAGAAAATCTTCTCGGTGTATTCTCAGTCTAAGATTCTAATGAGAAAAAGTTGATTATCGTATATAGTAAAGGTTGATTATCATTATTCATAACCCTGGTGATGTGTGTAAATTAAACTACCAACTATTGTATACCTCACAGTGCGACAGAATGTAAAGTCTAGCACTCAATAAATAATGACGTATGTGACAACACGAACTCTTTAGGTGACTTACAAAACACTGAGCTGTCGGACAGAGAAAAGCTTATTGTTATTATCACATGTCTCGTGTGCCTGTTTCCTGATAGAAGCGTGATAGTATAAGCCTGTGCAGCACGCCGGCTCCCGCTCGCCTCCTCACCTGCCGGATCGTGACTCTTCCGTTTGCTGGTAACCAATGGCAACACGGCCACCCTATAGCTGTCTCACTACTGCCCTCTACTGGTGTGACAGTCTCACCTGTCGTGCGTGCTCAAGCACTGGTTCAACCTTACTGATCTTTATCTTATAAAATACATTATTCCGCGAGATCGTGTATTAAAGATAATATAATAGTGACTAGTGTCACGATCTTTGCCTCTCCTCCTCATGAGACATGCTGAGATGCGAGTTGTGTAGGTTTAGATAGAATTATATCGTATGCCATCAAACAATGTGATCCAAGGCGAGGGTGAATACTCCTACACCTTCGAGTACACCCTGTGTGCTACTGATCTATAAAGCAATAAGGACAGTTGATGCCAGGGTGACAGTATAACTATAATAATCATTAAACTACGCTTCCCACAATCCTCTGCTCTATAACTACGGCGCAAAATGCTGCTCAAATACCAGCTAAACGTCAAACACCTGATAAGTAGTTACCAGGGAAAAGGAGATCAATGTGACACATTTTGAAAATGTTACTTCAAATATTTTATCTAGCAACAGAAATCAAAGGTCACGCTCACTGCAGAGCCAGGGGGCGGAATGAACGCTGGGAAATGCAGTCCTGAGTGACGCACACATCCCAGAAAAAGAGGCACCGAGGAACTACAACTTCCACATGCCTGTGCGCGCCTTCCAGCTGTTCCTATGCGACTTTCAGGCTGCAGAGAGGCGTGCGGTAGTAAATACTGTAGTAGCGGGGCCTGCAGTAGTTAGGGCGCAAGTTCATTCTGTTCTCCTGTCTACTAATATTGTTGCATGCTGTGTGATCAATGTTATATACGTATAGGTGACAGATTAGAAGCGCTGTCATGATTCTCTCCCAGTATCTCCGGAGAGCTGCTTTTAGCAAGCACAATGTCCTTTACAGTACTTTTCAGTGTCTTGAACTTTCCAGTCACAGGTTTGCGATTGGCGGCATATGTCTAGAAACCCTCAAAAGAAGAGCCCCCTGCTTTCCTCAACCCAGGGTGCAAACCATCTTCACAGGCAACTGTCTACTGCAAGTTCAGGAGCAGAACAAGCGTGATTCATTGCAGACCAAGACTGCAGATGACCCCCAGAAAAGCACAGCTGAAAAAGGTATTTGGCATACTGAAGTTCTAGTCTAACATGCAAATTCCCCATTTTAAGTTTTATGTGTAAGGTGCTGCCTCCTAATTTGTGCTGCAGTGTGTAATTGAATACCCCCAACTATGTTCACATTGCTGCAGAGAAACTCAATTCGTTGAGTAGATGAGGAAGTGGTCCTAAGTGCATTAATTCCTGTCTATTACGGTAGCGTCCTCTCCTTGAAAGAGTGCATTCTATACCATAAGTACTCTAGCATACACAGGACTAGTCACTAACCTTCTCTTCATTTTCATTAGTCTGTGTTTTCTTATCATTTTCTGTGGTAGGCTAGTAGAAGCAGCTTGAAAGTTGTCCCTTTTCCTTTGTTTCTGTAGACTGGTAATATTGATTTGTAACTTTGCAAACTTTTTCCAGTACATTATGGCTGTCATTGCACAATAACATTGCACATAATATAATAATATAGGGCTGTATTCACTGATAGGCTTAAATTGTGTACATTAACCTCCACTGCAAAGGCTGTCGTACAGAATTGTTGATCCACAACCCCGGAGAGCAGGACACTCCCTCTGCTCTCCTATTTGCGGATTGTGGATCCGTCATAAGGACCCAAACTTAAATACTCTGCGCTGAAACCATTTCCTGAGAAATACTGAATTATACGTAAGGGCTTAGTCAAGAGGCTTTGGGATAACCTTCTGAGCACTGACGTCATTGTGAAATTGGCGTATTTACTATGCACTCCCCTCTCGTGTATGTACTTTGGTGACCTTACACTTCCCAAACCCTACCTTAACTTTACACAGCGTAACTACTGACGTACGTATAGGCCTCGCGTAGTTACGCGCCTAAGCACGTTCATATTGTAAGATTTAAATGCCTCACCCCGGCCTCGAAGCATAGTTACGGGTCGTATGACTGGCATTATGCTCTGAGTTACGTGGCGTAACATCTGCCGCGCGCATGCACAGTAAGTACTAATAGGCGATTTTACGCTAGCGACTAGCGTAAATTCACTCGTGTACATAGCTCTGGATCTACCCCATTATCCTCAAACTCTTTGCATTCTATACAGAGTGTCTGTGGGGCCAATGAATTTACCCTAAAGTTATTTGATGTTTAAATTTAGGGCCCGATTCAGTTAGGTTCGTGCACGGCGATAGATGGGAAAAAGTTCCTTGTGCGCTTTTTCCCATCTATTACGGTAGCTGATTTTTATGCGCTCCTCTATGAGGGGCGAATAAAGATACAAAAAAAAATTCACACAATTAGCTTCGTACTGCAAATAACGCAGGTGCGAGGCTAATTGAATCGGGCCCATAGTATTAACTTTGCTCTTTGGTATGCGTAAATGCAGTCTGACTGTAGTCACTGATGTTTGATACATTGTGCAGTATCCTACACAGGAGCCACATAAAAATGTTAGTGAGTCAATCAATGAAATTTTCATCTAACGTCCACGTGCTTCCAGGAACTTTTTGTTGTGTCAAAGCACTAACCCAATAAATGGCAATGCATGCACTTTATGCTGTTAGCCTATCACCATGTAGTATTAGTATATTCCTATATTAAAACCTAAAATCCTGGTTGGTTTGATTTTGGATGCTTTGGGGATCTGGTTGCCAGCTCTATCATTGTTTGAAATAGACTAAAAATAGAAATTTGCTATTGGGAACAGAAACCTGTTTCCCTGTTCCCAATAGCGGGAGGTTGCCGTGGGTAGATTAGGGTTAGGCTACCACGATTAGGGCTTAAGAGGTTAGGGTGAGGCTGCGGAAGATGGAGGGTTAGGGGACACTTTCACTTGCTCTGCACTTAACTTTATCAATAAGTAGTTGCTCGACACCACTGGATCCACAGACTGAAGATCTAGTGATGCTGACTGAGTAATCTGCATTTGACAGGCCCCTCCCTCTTTCAGATGTATCCCCCTGGTTTTTTGTATGGCAACTTCCAGGTCTATAAGTTACAGCTTCCCAGTCAACTGTCTGAATAGGGCCACTTGCTATTATATTTTTGGGCCTGATCCACAGATAAGAGTGAAATAAATACAGATTCGCAAATATACACAATTAAGTGGCAAATACACTCCTATGACACTCCTCTTGTTGTTACAGATGTTTACTGACTTCCTCCTCCATAGAGCTACCTTAATTCTCTGTGCGTTTCTTTGATGTAGATTTTGATAAAGTACATGTGGACTTTGCAAATCTAGTCCATACTGGCCTATTCAAATACCTCCCCCCATCCACTATTCTCACCTTTTACTTACAGAATAGTCGCCCCTTCTTAGGAATCTCATTAGGCATGGAGTTTAATTCCATATGTAATGGGCTTCCGTGCGTATATGGTTTTAATGGTATTCTGTGCCATATTAGGGATCAGGATGTTTTGGTCCTTATTCTTGGGCTCCAATAATTTCCAGTTTTTTTTTTAGCTGTGCAGGTTATCTGTTGCAAGTCACTCACAGCCCACTTATGACACCAGGTTGACTGGGGTACCCATTTATTGTATGTGTCTTTCCTCCTCCTCCTCCCTGGCAGCACTAATGATGGGTAAATCTCGTCTGCCTTGTAGTGCCAGGACAGGAAATAAGAAGACCCCGAGATAGTACATAAGGACTGCCTCTTCCTCCTTCCGGTGTCTTTTTATTTCCTGTTCCTGTGTGCCAGGGAGGACTAGTACTAGGTGTAGGGCTTACCTTACTGTTGTGTCTGGTCCGTCCTTTCGGGGATGGTGGGAGCAGGAGATGTGTGCCGGCCTCCTTCCCTTCTTCATCAGGCTCCGTTTACCTCAGCTCTTCAGGGAGCGGCCGGTCAAAAGTCAAAAGAGATTCTGATTCTTCTAAGAAATTAAAAGCGAAAACTTCTATGACTGTGAAATGCCTTACATGTGGCGTATATCTGCCCGATAATTATGCTGCAGAGACCTGCACTGATTGTTTGACTAGGCAAGAGCAGCAACCATCTCCTCAAATGGCGGAGTTCCTACAGATTATGAAATCCGCACTGTCCGACACCTTCATTACTAAAGACTATTTGCAAAGAATGTCTGTTAAGCGGCCCCAGTCTGTGACGTCAGAACAGTCAGAGGGGTCGGTGGAAGAAGGAAGGTACTTCTCAGGTGAATCAGTCCTATCTGAGGAGGAATTGGTACAGCCTCAAGAGGAGTGTTCCTTTAAACCTGGTTTGCTTAAATTAATTTATAAGGCTTTAAATCTACAGGAGGCTAAAGAGGACTCTTTCCTGCAAGATCTTATCTTCCAGGAGACTAAGCAAAAGAACAGGTTTTTCCCAGTATCGCCAGTTGTTAAAGATCTTATTTTAGAAGAATGGAGAACACCTTCAAAGATAACATGGAGCGCAAGGTGGAGGTTAGTCTAAAGAAAACACTGCCTAGCGGGAGCTACACTTAGACCAGCTGTGGCTTCAGCGGTCACATCTAAGGTCATGTGGTCATGGTGTTATTCTCTAGAACATAATATTGTAGATGGTGTTAAGAGAGCCGCTCTAACTAAGACTCTGCAGAACATCCAAATGGCCATGGGATTTCTGTGCGAGGCTTCCTTGGACATTGTCAAACTCTCGGCCAGGAGTGTCGCCTCAGCTACAGTGGCAAGACATACACTCTGGCTAAAGCCATGGGCAGCGGATAGCCAGTCCAAACATCGGCTTATATCCCTTTTCTTTATGGGTGAGTATTTTTCGGGTCCAAGCTGGATGATATCATCCAGAAGACATCAGGGGGAAAGTCTAATTGGCTACCCCAAGACAGACCTAAGAGACCCTTCTTTAATAGACTCACTAGATTGTCTCAAGCTGAATACAAGGAGGCAAGATGATATAGACCGGGCAGAGGGGGAGAGTGGCTATTTTTTTTTTCTTTGGCATTCCTTCTCACAATGACGCCAACAATATCAGCCCTCCCATGGAAGCCACAGTGGGAGGGCGGCTTCTGAAATTCGCCCAACAATGGACTTCCTCAATTACCGACCGGTGGGTACTCGCTGTCATCCAGAACGGGTACAAAATAGAGTTTCTCCATTCACACAATATCCAATGGTTTGCCCAATCCCCCGCCCTAAGGTTCAGGGAAAAAAGACTAGCCCTCAAACACAGCATAGCGGAATTATTACAACAGATGCTAATCAGGAAGGTCCCTGCCACTCAGAAGTTCATGGGTTGCTACGCAAAAATATTCGTAGTCCAAAAAAGCTCTGGGGGGGTTTCACATGATTTTAGACCTAAGGCCCCTAAATCGGCACATAAAACTGCAGAAATTCAAGATAGAGTCACTAAGATCCATACTAACATCATTACCCCCAGGAGTAATCATGGCATAAGTAGATTTAAAAGATGCCTATTTTCCCAGGCCACCAGAAGTTCCTCAGGTTTGCGGTCTTCGGGATCCTTTATCAGTACAGGGCCCTACCTTTCGGTCTGTCCACCTCACCCTGCACATTTACAAAGGTTCTGGCCCCTCTTATGGCAGTCCTCAGACAACAGGGCACATTCGTTTGGGTGTACCTAGACTACCTTATTATAGCAGCGTCATCACAAGAACTATGCCATCTTCATACGTCACGAGTAATATCTTTCCTAGAACTTCACGGCTGGTTAATCAATTACGAGAAAAGTCATCTGTTTCCAGATCAAACAATTATTTAACTAGGAGTCATCATAGATTCTCACCAGGACAAGGTATTTCTTACCCTCACGAGGGCAGAGAAAATCCAGCAAGAAGTGCTCAACCTACGGAGTCAAGCCTGGACGACAATCGGAGGGTACTTGAAGGTGTTAAGCCTGATCTCAGCTGCATTGGACACTTTAATCTGGGCCAGGTTCCACTCAAGAAGCTTCCAGCTTTGCTTCCTAAGTCAGTGGGACAAAGACCCATTCAGTCAGTCAGCACACGAATGGGTTAACACATCCCCGCTGGAGCCAGACAGGGACTAAGAAGACACCGGTACATATAGCAGTCCACTTCCTGCTTCCTGTGTCTTCTTTTTTCCTGTTAGGGAGCTAGAGAGGATGTGTGATAGGAGCTAGTACCTTAGGGTTTTTTCATTTCTTCGGTTCCCCCGACACATGGATGCAGGAAGTACCCCTGTCGGTGCCACTGGCAGTTAGATGAGGAACGGAGGTGATAAGGTGGCCTCCACAGCGCATAACGCACTATACTTGCCCCTATTACACCTAGGGCAAGTCAGGAGAAGTGACAGTCTGGATGGCGGCAGCATGCTTTAGGCACCGCTGAGCTTTTTATGCCCGGTTTATCTGAGAGAAAGTGGGCGGAAGTGACGTCACCAACAAGCGCCAGAGCTTAAAGGGGCAACGCACCAAATGCTGCCTGAACACTACATGCGGTCTGCAACACTCCAAATAGGAATCTACACGGATTACTGCTCCTGGCTACTTCCTAAACAAGGATTAGGGTAAGGAAACTACTTTTTATGGATATATTTGCATTGCAAAGATGGTGATACTTACCTTGTATTACAGCCTGCATTATCATGTCGGTGGTGCCTTTGGCAGAGGAGAATCGGCCCCAGCATAAGAAGTTGGGGTAAGCCTGTTCTTACATGTGATTTCAAGTGTGTATAGTACAGAGTAGTGAGGGATGTTTCCTTTTAGGTCTGAAACCAGCAAGGAGAGAGTGTAACTGAAAGCCAAATACAAAAAACATTTGCCAGATGGTTGTACAAATTTGAAGTGTAAAAATTGTACTGATAAAGAAGCTCAACAGCCCATTTCACAACTGCGGGAACTAGCGGAACTAATAAGGAAAGATCTAGTGGATACTTTCGTGACTAAAAAGGATCTAGAGAAATTAACGCTAAAAAGGCCAAGACAACTGTTAAGTGATGCCTCAGAGGAATCTGATGTGAAACAGTTCACGGTGTTGTCGGAGGCGTCCTGCCACTCAGAAGAAGGGTCAGTAAAATCTCAAACAGAAGAATCTTTGAACCCTGACCTTGTGGATAATCTTCTTAAACTGATATACAAGGCTTTGAATATAGAAGAAGCAAAGGATGAACTAAAGCTGCAGGACGTACTATTCAAGGAGGCACGTAAAAAAAACAAGGCATTTTCCATTATCACAAGTCCTTAGGGACGTCGTAATAGAAGAGTGGAAACACCCAGATAGAAGGGTTGCTTCTACACATAAAGGACCAGATTCAGATGTAATAACTTCAGGTGATTTACGCACGTAACGCCCTCCAGATGTTACTATAGTAATCCTAGCGTAGCAACAAAAACTTTGTTCCGTCCGAGCCCATTTCCGAGGAAATGGGCTGTGCTTTCCTTCCGTCCGCTAAAGCGGGCGGGGGGAAGCATGTAAAGTGTACAGTGTGGGAGGGAGCTCCCACACTGTAGCGGATCAGCAGTCGTACGGACCGCTGATCCGCACGCCACAATTAAGGCAGGCTTATGCTTGCGTAATTACAGGCACCCGCACGCATGGAAAGCGTGTGGGAGTCTGAATACGGTCCAGAATGAGTAAACTGTACCCTTTCCCACAAGAAGAGACTAAAAAGTGGGAAGAAACACCTAGAATTGATCCAGCTGTGGCTAGAATTGCAAAAAAGAGCACTCTTCCATTAGAAGACGTCTCGGTCTTCAAAGATCCCATGGAAAAAAAGATGGAGGTTGGACTAAAAAAACAACATTCGCTAGCAGGTGCTGCATTAAGACCGGCGGCAGCAATGACGATTACATCTAGAGTCCTTAGAAGCTGGACTAACTCACTTGAAAGTGATGTTCTAGACGGGGTTAAAAGGGCAGACCTTCTAAAGCAGATACAAAATATGCAACTAGCAATCGAATTCATGTGTGAGAGGCGTCCATGGATTCCGTCAGACTAGCCGCTAGAGCAGGAGCCACGGCTGCAGTGGTAAGAAGAGCGCTCTGGTTAAAGCCGTGGATGGCGGACACCCACTCCCAAAAAGACCACATATATGCAATCTACGTATCGAAACGATACGCAGATTACGTACAATAGCTACTACGCATGCGCAGTAGCTACTGTTTTTTGAATTACGTCCGTCTATGGAAGACGGACATAGTTCTGGATCCGGCCCAAAGACCCAAAAAGACTGTGGCAGAAGATACTTCTATCCCCAGCAACAAGAAACAGCCTAAAGTGGTGGCTAGACGATAAAAGACTAAAGCAAGGGAAATCCTTTGCAGCAGAAAAATTGGTAGTGGTTACTACAGATGCCAGCCTCTCAGGTCACAGAATGGTACAAGGTACGTGTTCAAGAAAAACGTCTCGACTCTACTCAAACGTAAGATAACTGAGGGCAGTCTTTCAAGTGTTAAAAAAAAATTGAAGAACCATCTGGTAGGACAAGTCGTGTCCGTACACTCGGACAACAAGGCATTGGTTGCCTATTTAAACAAGTGGGGCGGAACCAGAAGCGAGTCCCTAAGCAAAGAGCTGAAACCACTAATGGCCTGGGCCGAGAAGAACCTAAACGACATCAATGCCTTATATGTAGCGGACAAGGAAAATGTCATAGCAGACTGGCTAAGCAGAAGCAAGCTACAGCTTTTTTAGCTGATAGTCCGCAGATAGGGCAAACCTCAAGTGGATCTAATGGCTTCAGTAAGGAACAAACAAGTCAGCCAGTACTTCTCTCGCTACCATGAACATCAGGCACTAGCCACAGACGTGTTATCGGTGCCCTGAGACTTTCAGAAAGCCTATTCTTTTGATCCCTCGAGTATTGAGGAAGCTACAGAAGGAGAAGACAATAGCTATAGTTGTCCTCCCCTTTTTGGCCACAAAGACCGTGGTTCCCCAAAGCAGTACAGATGTCCATAGATACACCTTGGACTTTACCAGTGCATCCAACACTTTTAACGCAAGGACGAGTGGCTCATCCAGACCCAGGGTCCTTAAAATTAACGGCGTGGCTATTGAGAGGGAAACATTGAGGAAATAGGGCTTTTCTAAGAAAGTAATTGACACATTACTCAAAGCCAGAAAACAGTCCACCTGCTCTACATACCACCAAGTCTGGAAGACTTTTATATATTGGTGCAACAGATAAAGCATTCCAGAGGTAAATATTCCTGTAATTCTGGATTTCTTGCAGGCTGAACTAGAGAAATACCTAGCCCTAAGTTCCCTCAAAGTCCAAGTGTCACCACTGAGTGTAATGCTAGATGACAATCTAGCACAAAATAAGTATATAGTAAGGTTCTTTCAGGCAGCTAAGAAAGTAAATCCGCAGTTCCGCAAGCCAATAGCTCCCTGGTATCACGGCCTGGGTGGTATCGGAATCGGCTCTGGGTTGGAGAGAGGGCGGAGTCGGGGTTTCGAAGATGAAACAGGGAGCCCTGAGATAATGCTTGCGCATATGGGGTCACGTAGAACCGCCGGACTGGACTGCCGGGCTGGAGTGCCGGACTGAATAGCAGGCAGGACTGGATTGCAGGCAGGACTGGATTGCAGGCAAGACTGGATTGCAGCAACGAGAGAACCAGGCTCCTTCTGTGACAAAGTAGATCTGGCACAGAAGGGAGCTCTGGCAGGGTTTAAATAGCCCGCTCCTGTACCTGATTGGCTGCGGGGATCACGTGCGTCTGCCCGTCGATTCTGACTGGTCCCCCGCTGTCATGTGCCGCAAAGTGTCATGGTGGCGCCCACGAGACGGAGCTCCCGCTCACGGGACCGCCGCACGCCGACCACGTCTGGACCTGGGACCGGAGGAACGCGTCTGCACTGGTAAGTCCGGCGGCGTCTGCCGCCTATTGTGACATCACCCCTCCCTTAAGGGTGGCCCCTGGACACCCACGCTTGGCTTTAGAAGGATATTTGTCCAAGAATTTCTTGATGAGTCTTGGAGCTTTAATATCAGATGCACGAGTCCAAGAATGCTCTTCAGGACCATATCCTTTCCAATCGACCAGGAACTGGAGATGACCATGTTGTATTTGGGCATCAATGATTTCTTTGAGTTCAAACTCATTATCTGCAGATCCAACTACCTTAGGAGGCCTCTTAATAGGTGTATAGAACTTGTTAATAACTAGTGGTTTGAGAAGAGAGATATGAAATACATTTGGTACTCAGAGATAAGATAGAAGGTCCAGTTGGTATGCCACAGGATTAACAACTTTGGATATCTTGAAGGGTCCAATGTATCGTGGTGCGAATTTTATTGAGGGTACCCTGAGTCAAAGATTTTTGGAGGATAACCACACCTTATCTCCTGGACGTAAGAGAGGAACAGTCTTTTGCGATCCGCTTGTGCCTGATGTTTTCAATAGTGAAGTTCTAACCTTTCTCCAAGATTCAGAGTACCTTTTGAGGAGAACTTCTGATGCTAGAACTTGTGAGGCAGGAAGTGCAGAAAACGGTGGAATTCTAGGATGTTGCCCGAACACGACTTTGAACGGAGTGGTATCTGGAGACTCATGATAGTGGTAATTATGAGCAAATTGGACCCAGTTATCCTGGGAGGAAGATACGTAAAGGCGAATGAAGGTCTCGAGATCTTGGTTGACTCATTCTGTCTGCCCGTTGGTCTGAGTATGGTAGGCTGATGAAAATTTGAGCTTAACTCCGAGACTAGCACATAACGATCTCCAGAATCTTGCCGTGAATTGCACTCCCCGATCAGAAACTATCTCTTCAGGACAGCCGTGTAACCGGAATATATGTTGCACGAAGAGTTTGGCTAGAACTGGCGCTGAGGGAAGACCTCGGAGAGGGACGAAGTGGGCCATCTTGGAAAACCTATCCACTATTACCCAGATGGTGTTGAATTTATCGCATAGTGGAAGGTCAGTCACAAAGTCCATTGATATGCAAGACCAAGGGGTCTTTGGAACAGGAAGAGGC